>PVJO010003378.1:0-124375 GCA_004026905.1 Hystrix cristata | reverse complement strand
GTTAGCAAGTTTCTGAAGCTTGGGGGTTTTCACACGGTGAGGACGCCCATATTGTGTGATCAGATCGAGCGAAATCATCTGTCAGCCTGTCTGTTCACAGAGCGATGCTATTCATAGAACATGTACCTCTTTCCCCATGTAAAGTGCCATATGCCTCTTCTCTTACCTAATTAGGTGGAGGGTGTGTGGGGATCCCAAGGGCCTCTACTGTGTTCTCGGGTCCCTGGCAGGAGGGGGAGAAGAAATGCCAGGGACTCAGGCCATCTCAGGCCCCTCCAGAATATCCCACAGGAATGTCAAGAGCAATAGAGAATTGTCATCATTAATCAATTTAAAGTGGACCTTGACTCCTGTTGTCTTTGGCATCATAGGAAAGAAAAGGAAAGAAGATGTCATCATCTTTTGGATTCCAAAGACACCAGTCAGTCACCTCCTGCACATCGCCTGCTAACAGTGCCCGAGTTACAGGACCTGCCGTTGCACTCACCGTCTGGCAATGCCCCTCAGCACCCTTGTGCCCTCTCCCTTGCCAATCCCATGTAACAAACTTCTCACCCGCTCATGTCTGCCCCTGTACATCGCTGGGGGAAACCCCTCAGCCTGTGGTGGCCAGGGGTTGGGGAGGAAAGGATAGGAGTTGCTATTAAATGGCAACATCCTTTCCATTTGTGAAGAGGGGAAAGGGGAAAGTTCTAGAGATGGGTGATTGTGATGTTGGTACAATAATGTGAATGTCCTTCACACCACTGAATTGTACATCTGAAAATGTACAACATGTACGTTTTATGTTACATGTATTTTATCACAATTTTAGAAAACATTTTTAAGCCCACTCCACATTATTGACCAGTATCATTTTCATTTCAAATGTACAAATAGCAAATCAACACTGGAGCCCAACCATCAATCCTCATAAACTTCCCTAGTTTTTCACTTTCGCACCCTCCAAATGCCTATTTCACACTTTCTCTGTCTCCCTCCTCCACCCGGATTCCCTTCCTCATCTGAGGCTTCAATGAGAAAATTCTCGAGCCATCAGACAGACCCCTCCTTGTTGTCCCACAGCTAAGCGACCAGCCTACCCCAGCTCTAGCTGCAGTCTGTGAGTCCCTTCCTGTTTCTAGGACTGCATGTCCATCTCTTACCAAAACCTGTCCCTCCCTGGAGGGACTGAGGAATGGAGAATTACTGATAACGGTTAGAGAATTACTGATTAATGGTTACAGAATTGTGATTTGGGGTGATAAAAATATACAATACAGTTGATAATTGTACAATATTGATAGTCGTACAATATTGGATTACTATGGAATTAATGCCACTTTTTTTTTTGCATGCTGGGGATCAAACTCAGAGCCTTGTGCTTGTTAGGCAAGCGCTCTAAGCACTGGGCTAAATCCCCGACCCAATGCCACTGAATTTTGCACTTGAACAGTTAAAATGGCCAGGGATGGTGGCACATGCCTGAATCCCAGCACTCTGTCAGGCTGAGACAGGAGGACTGAAATTACCCAGGCTGGGCAATTTAGTAATTTAGCAAGACCCTGTCTCAAAAAAATTTTTTGTTTAGTATGCTGGGGATGTAGCTCAATGCAAAGGCCCTGAGTTCAATCTCCAGCACCACCAAGGGGGAGAAAAAAGTTAAAATGCTTGCGAGGCGTGGTGGTGCCGGCCTGTAATCCTAGCATACTCCTGGCATTCAGGAGGCTAAAGCAGGAGGTGGAGGCCAGCCTGGGCCACAAAGTGAGTTTAAGCTGGTTTGGACTACACAGTGAGGCCCTGTCTCTCTCTCTCTCTCTCTTTTTTTTTTTTTTTTTTTTTGTATTGGGGGTCAAACTCAGGGCCTTGTGCTTATTAGGCAAGCACTTTACCCACTGAGCTAAATCCCTAGCCCAAGACCCTGTCTCAAAAAAAAAAAAAAGTTTAAACTTCAGCCCCTGAGCTTGGACTCTGATGCCACCCACCACGAGGTCTTTCCTCCTTCATCGTCCTCTCTTGCTCCAACTCTACCAGCCTCTCCCAATCTCTCTGCCCCTTCCTAGGCACCAGCACACAATGCATGCCTTGCCTCCTGTCTGGAAAGGTCTCTGGCCACCTGCTCCCTGCCTGTACTGCCCTGTACTGCGCCCCAGCACTGCATTCTCCCGGAAGTGCCTGCCTGGGTCAGCCTCTTTCCTCTGCCCTTCACCCTGTCCTCCACCCTGCCCTGGCCACAGACACTGTCCACATAAAGCCGAGGACAAGCTCTGGGTCACCCCATCGAGGACCACTTAGCCCTCAGCCTTCTTCACAGACTTCCGACATTCCCGATACCATCTCTACTAGACTACTTCCCACTTCAGGAAGAACCCATTTCTGGGTTTGTCTTTTTGTGGTTGTTTTGTTTTATTTTGGGTGGGGGTTGGGTTTTGTTTGTTTTTGGAGAGAGGGTCTCACTATGTAGCCCAGGCTGACCTCAAACTTGAGGTGATCTTCTTGCCTCAGCCTCCCAAATGCTGGGATTACAGGTGTGCACCACCACTCCCAGCTCCTTCTGTGTCTTTCTCTGGTCCCTTCTCTCCCTCCTGAAACATCTCAGAGACCTCTCCTCACCTTCTTCTCTTGTCTCCTCACAACACACACTTGTAGTTTTGAACACCCATGAAGACCAATACTCTAAAGCTTCCAAGCTTCCATCTCCAGCTTCCCTCTCCCTGGGTCTCTGGCATCATAAATCCTCTGTCTTCCTGGAGCCTCCATGCAGTAACTTCCTATCATTATTGGGTGAATTCCAATAATTCCAAGTTCTCCCCTCCTCGAACAAAGAATTGAACAAGGTAGGCAAAAAGTAATTCTAAAGTTGTAATCAAAATTATAAACAAAAGGAGGAACTGGCTCTGCAGAGCAAGTTTGGGCCAAACAGAGAAAGAAAAAAAGGAAAAGCAGAGAATAAAGTAAAATGCGTGCAGGGTATCAGGAAAAGAAGATTATAGCCCCCAAGCTCCATGCTGGGAATGTGCCTCCACCGAGGAGCTGTGCAGCTGGCTTGTGGGAGGAAGGAAGAGGGCTTCCCCTTCTCTGCACTTCTATTTCCAGAATGAGGTTCCGGGGTTTCCACGAGAACCCCTACTGTACGGTTCCCAGGGGCGGCACTTGAATTTGGTGCCTCATGCTAAGGTCAGGTCTGGGTCACACCTCTGACCACTCCCTCTTGCCAGCCAGCCTTAGTCATGCCCCAGTGCTACCACACTCCCATACGACTTCAGCCCTTACTAATGTCCCAGAGGTCCATGTGCAAAAGACTGGGCCTCCAGGGTGGCGCTGTTGGGAGGTGCTTATGATGGGGTCATGTGTGAGGGCTGTAGGTCAACTGGGGACTGTGGGATTCTGCTGTCTTCCTCTTTTTTTTTTTGTTCCTGCCTAAAGAAGTGAGACATGGGCAGTTTGCTCTACCATGGGTTTCCACTGTGTACTCCCACCAGGATGGGCTGCTTTGCTAAAGACCAAAGTGATGGAGCCCCTTGATCACGGACTGGAACTCCAAGATCATGAGCCAAAATAAGCCCTTTCTCTTCATAAGCTAATTACCTCAGTTATTCTGTTATAGTGACTGAATGCTGACAGATACACACAGCTACCCACCTGGTTGCTGGACCAAATCATAGGTCGTTCCCTTGGTCCTTCTCTGCCTCACTCCTCACTGTAGATTCAGCAAGTGGTATCAACTGGTCCTCTAAAATCTGCCCTGGATCTGTCTGCAGTTCTCCCTGCTCCCTATCTCCTGGACCCCTGCAAGGTCTTGTTCCCACTCCTGCTCCCACACAACAGCCAGACCCCCTTTATTAACGGGCACAACTCCCTGGCTCTCCATTGCCCCACAGTAACATCTAAGCCCCCCACGTGACCTGAGTCCTGCCTACCTTCCTCAACTTACCCCAAGCCACACTCGCCAGCCTCCTGCCACACCAGCCACTGTTCGGTCCCTGATCAGCCTCTTTCACACGGGGAAGATGATGCTGCCTCTCTGAGGCCGCTGGCTAAGTCTGGGCTCTTCTCCAATTGTTTCAGTTTGGAGGGGAGGGAGCCGATGTTAGCACTGAGTGGGTAGAGGCCAAGGATGCTGCTAAACACCCTGGGTGCCAACGGACAGCCCTCTACCTACATATTACAGAGAATAAGTGTAAGGTATTACTTGCATTACTATGACTTCTTTTCTAGTTTTTTTTTTTTTTATTACTACATGTTTGTAGTGCATAATGTTTACATTCCTTGTGGGGAGTTGGTTCACGTACATAACACATCTCAATTTCTTTTTTCATCTCCTTTTGCTCCCCTCCCTCCATCTCTTGATCCTTTGCCCATTTGAGAAAGATCTCTCTCTCTTTACTATTATCTACCTTTTATCTTGCTCTTTATTATACTTCGGGTTCTTCATATAAGGGAAACTATGCAATATTTAATCTTTTGCCTCTGATTTATTTCACTTAACATTATAATCTCAAGATGTATACATTTTCCTACAAGTGATTCAATTTTATCTTTCTCTATGGCAGAGTAGTACTCCATTGTGTATAAATACCACATTTTCTTTACCTATTGCTCTGTTGGTGGATATACAGGCTGCTTCCAAGATTTAGCTATTGTGAGTTGTGCTGCTATACACTTTCTTTTTAAAAATTCCATCCTGCACTGAACATGGTGGTATGTGCCTATCATCCCAGCAGCCTGGAAGGCTAAAGCAGGAGAATCACAAGTTCTAGCCCACCATGGGCAACTTAGTGAATTACCAATAGTGTGTCTCAAAATTTAAAACAAAAAACAAAACAAAACCCAAAGCTTTACTCAGAAACATGTGCATTGTAAAGCAGAGATTAAAAGAAAAAGGAAGGTTTTAGACATTTTTTGGCCTGCATGCTTCAGAGAAGAGAAGGAAGGATGGTGCTGGGTGCCCAGACCCGAGCCGGGCCGGCAGGCAGATGTTCTGCAGCACTCGGGGAGCTCTGATATGACTCGCCCGACCACTACTGGGGCAGAATCTGCTCTACCCATTTAAAAAGTCACGCCAGACTCAGGCTCCATTCCCCAAAAGGAAATGCCAGCAAGACAGCCTCTCCTTATTTCTTGAAAGGAACAAAAAAGATTTCCTTTTACTGTTTAGTCTATAAGCAGGAATCTGGGAACCTCTGGCTCCAGCATCTGTATTGTGATTTTTGGGAAAATTCTGCAGGACTTCTGCGCCATCCAAAGCCTGAAACAATCCCAGAAAGGAATGACTGAAGCAGACGGCCACGGAGAATTTCTTTAATTTGTGGCTATTTCAGAGTCTATCAATTTGTACTTTCTCATCCTTACCCTTTTTGCTTTCTTCTTCATGATAAGACTAAACAGCAAAAATAATACTATCCTGAAAAAGAGTGACTAGGAAGCTGCGCATGACAGTGCACATCTGTAATATCAGCACTTAGGAGGCTAAGGCAGGAAGATCGCAGTGAGTTCGAGGCCAGCCTGAGCTACATAGTGAGTTCAAGTCCAGCCTGAACTATATAGCAAGACCCTGTCTCAAACAAACAATAAAGCATAACTAGGCCTGGGGGTATTGCACAAAGACCTGGGTCCTGTCACACACACACACAGGATACCAAAAGAACTGAGCAACCAGTACAGGGAGATTCTGCCCTACTCATCCCTGTCTTTAATTCCCACCTGACCATGACCGGCCTGAGTAGCAGGCAGCCCACCCTAGGCACTTAGTGCCCTTCCACTCACTCAGTTTGACATCAGACAGATGTGCCCAAGTGAGGTCCTAGCAGTGAAGGACAATAAAGACCAGTGAGTAGAGACCGTAGGGGACCTCCGGTGTGGCAGGAAGGATGAAGCAAAGGCTGCCAAGGGCATCAAGGGCAGAAACCAGCAGAAAGAGCCCAAAGCTTCTGGTGTCTAGTCAAGAACAAGGTAGGATGCCAGGCGTGATACCAAATGAGTGTAATCCCAGCACTAGGCAGCCTGAGGCAGGAGGATCTCTGAGAGTTTGAAGTCAACCTGGGATCTTGCCTCAAAAAAAAGAAAGAAAGAAAAAAAGAAAAGAAAAAGAAAGAAAAGAAACGGTAGGAGCCAAGGAGGTTTCACTTCCTCAGCTCAGTGGGAGTGAAGGAGCCGGGAAAGGGGTAAGCATGCAGTTCCAGAGACTGCCAGGAAAGATCTAGAGTAAGCTAGAAAACATGTTGCCCCTCACACTGAAAAAAAAAAAAAAAGAAACAAAAGAAGAAGAAGAAGCGGTCCACACAGAGAATGGGGCTGGGACTGCGAGCTCTGTGGGGAGGGGAGGCTGCCGGGACCCAGCATGGGGCTGCTGGTGGGAGGGCGGAAGGCCGGCTGCAGGCTGGGCTGGCCGCGGCCCAGAAAGCCTCAACTCAAAGGAGTTGTGTGAGTTTCATGCTCCCCCAGCACTGTGCGAGAGGAAAAAAGGCAGGGAGAAAAAAGTCGAAAGTCTCAGAGGAAGAAGCTTTTTGTTTAAAAGGACTGACTACCTCTCGGATCTGTCCCTAATTTTCGGGGTTTTGTTGTTGGTTTAAAAGGAGAAGTTTTATGTCACCCGTGAGAGTCTGCATTTTTGTGGGATTCAAATATTCCTTAATTAGGTGTTGTCTCTTTACAGAAAGAAAAGACGCCTTTTATTTCATTTCACTTTGCCATTTTAATTTACTCCCTTTCGTGTTTAATAACTAGGTAGGGAAATGTTAAACAGCTGCTGTAAAATATTACAAACCCGGCTCCCTGTGAACGTGGAGGGGGGACTTTCAGGCCTTATCTCCCGCCCAGGGTGGGGTTCCCAGAGAGGCCCCACAGTGCCAGGCTTGGGGAGTCAAGGATTGGGGTGCTCCTTACTTCTGCCCCACTGTAGCCACTCACACTTCATCAGTCTCTCATCGGACCCTCCTCCAGGTTGATATTGGGGTACGGGGTATGAGTGATCCAACGGAGAGGATCCCCGCCCCCACTCACGGACCTGTTTCTCCCTCTTCTTGGGTGCCTTCTAAGGAGGGTTTAGACTGCCGTATTGCAAACCAGAGAATTTGGCCCTGTGCAACTTGGGGAAAAAGAATCACCACAAGATGGCAAAAGTAGCCGAGCATGGGGGCACACGCCTGTAATCCCTGCATTTGAGAGGTACACAGCAAGATCCTATCTTGCAGAAGTGAATATGTCTGGTTTTCCACTACTAGATACTGGTTTTGTTTTTTTTTGGGTTTTTTGGGTTTTTTTTGAGACAAGTTCTTAATGTGTAGTTCAGGCTGGTCTCAAACTCACTATGTAGCCCAGGCTGGCCTTGAACTTGTGGCAGTCCTCCTGCCTCAGTCTCCCAAGTACTGGGATTGGGAGCCTCCTAAGTACACCATGCCTGGCTCTATACTGGCTTTTCTTCTTCTGTTCTCAGTTTGAGGGAAATGTCAGAAAAGGGAAGGGGCTGTGGTGGTTCTCCAGCTAAAAATGTTAAGGGGGACAGGCTCCCCATCTAGCACAGGCTGACCGTTCAGCAAAGGGTCAGAAGTGTCTGCAAACCGCAGAAGCCTCCCCGGGGATCTGGAACTGGAGTTCGCAGGGCAGCCCGGAGCTCCGGTTTCCTTAGGCAGAGCTGTGTATGATGCTTATGCGCACATTTCACTGGCAAAAGAGCCTGTCATAAAATGTAATACTGACTATAAAACAAATCAGCGCTTTGAAATGACTCGCTTCAGATGTTTTCATAAATCCCTAATGACTCAGGCCCTGCCTGCTATTGATAATATTAATGTGTTAATAGTTCCTCCGAAGCAGCAGCACTGGGTAGGTCTGGACACACGCACACGTGCACACACGCATACATGCACGCACACACAGAGATGGGGATGGAAGGCAACTGAAACTGGAAAGCAGTGACTCGCCTTTTCCTTGAATTCCAGCTGCATTTTGCTGACCCTGAGAAGCCAGATCCAAGAGAGAAATTGGATATTCTAAATTCTGGGCAGGAGCTCACTATAAAGTGCTTCACATTGGTTTATAAAAGAAGTCTATTGCACAGGTACACATGCATAAAAGGTATGTGTGCACACTTACGTTCATAGCAGTACCACTCACCACAGCCAAAGAGTAGGAACAGCCCAAGGTCCATCAATGGAGAAACGAGCCAGGCGTGGCGGTGACACCTGTAATCCCAGCCCTGAGGAGGCTGAGGCAAACGATCACCTCGTTCGAGCCCAACCTGTGCTACACAGTGAGTACAAGGCCAGGCTGAACTACATAGTGAGACCCGGTCTCAGAAAAGAAACAAAAAGAACAGATAAATAAAGTTGTGGTGTACACACTGGGTAGAATATCGCTCAGCCATAAAGAGGAATGAAGTTCTGATGAATACGACAGCACGGATGAAGCTTGAGAGCATTATGCCAAGAGAAATAAGCCAGAGACGAAAGGACCAGTGTTGTAGATCCATTTCTGTCACGTCCCTCAAGTAGTCAGAGACAGAAAGGAGACTGGTGGTTGCCGGGGGCTGGAGGGAGATGGGAAGGGGATGGCTGCATCTTGGTTACAGAGCTCAGTGTGGGAAGATGAAACAAGTCCAGGGAGAGACGGTGGTCATGGCGCATGACATTGACAATGTGCTGATTGCTACTGAACACTGAAAAATGGCTATAATGGCAAATTTCATGAACCCTAGTTTTGCAGTTTTGTTTGTTCAGGTTTTGGGGTTTTTTGGGGGGTGATGTTAGGACTGGAATCCAGGGCCTTGCATATACTGGGCAAGTGCTCTCCCACTGAGCCACACCCTAGCCCATGACTACAGTTGTGTTCCACAAATTGGGCCCTCAGCTCTGTCCCCTGACCTCAGATCACCTAGCTCAAAGGTCGGCTAAGGCTTGGCCCAACCCAGGTCCTCCTGGGGCTCAGGGAAACCTTTTATTAAAACTCCATTCTAAACCAGTCTTGGCGGTGCACCCCGGTAATCCCAGCACTTGGGAGGCTGAGGCAGGGGGATCCTTGTGAGTTTGAGGCCTGCCTGGGCTACATAGTGAGTTCAAGGCTAGCCTGTACTATGTAATAAGTCTGTGTCAAAAAAAAAAAAACAAAGAAAGAGAGACAGAAAGAAAGAAACGGCCACAGCAGTCAGACCTATGCCCTCAGCCTTAAAAGGGACAAACATTGGCCCTTAAATTTCCCCTACATGTCGTCCTCCACAATCAGGCTGCTAAGAACTCCTATTGCATAAGCTTTGCCCACTCTGTTGTTGTTTTTGTTGTTGTTGTTGTTATCTGTTTGCTTCTACAGTACTGAAGATTGAACCCAGGGAATGTTGTACTACATCCCAGCTCTTTTTATTTTTTGAGACAGGGTCTCACTGTGTCATGCAGGCTGGCTTTGAACTCGCAATCCTCCTGTCTCAGCCTCCTGGGTAGCCAGGATGCCAGGCATGTACCCCTGCCTCAGCTTTCTGCCCAGTTTCGAATCTAGCAGATGTCAGTGCCAGGCCTTCCTCTCCATGTCAGGTCTGGATGGCACAGCAGCCCCTTGGCCTCCCTCCTGTAGAAGGGTGACAGTCTGTGTGCATGAAGCCTAGTAGTTTTCAAACTGAGGGGCCCGGTGGCAAGGATCCCATCAAAGAGAAGGGGAGCCCCACTGAACAGGGGTGGGGAGCACAGCTTGGATCCCCTGAACCAGGAGGGCAGAATCAGATCACAGTCACATTCAAGAACAGAACAGAGTCGAATAGGCTAAATGCTGGAAAATGGTGTGGTGGCACACACATGTATAGTATTAGCTCAGGCAATAGAGCGCTTGCCTAGCAAGCACAAGGCCCTGAGTTCAATTCCCAGTACCCCCCAAATGCCAGCACTTAGGAGGCTGAGGCAGGAGGACAGCTGTGAGTTTAAGGCCAGCTTGGGCTTCATAGAAAGTTAAAGGCCAGCCTGAACTATGTAGTGAGACTTTGTCTCAAAAAAAAAGAAAAGAAAAAAAAGCTGTTAGGACACAGATTTGTAATCTGAGTATCACAGAGAAAAACTCTCCAGTTGGCATCTAGATTTTCTAAATCATCCACTTCACCTCACTGCCAGCTAATAAAATGCTTCCCTGACTTGCCCTCTTACTCCAATAAATGCTGTTTTATTAAGCAGTAGAGGAGATGGGAGACTCAAAGAGTGGAGACAGAAGTCAGGGGGAATTACATTTTAATGTACTTCATTATTTGAGATGCATTAGAAAAAATTATTAGAATAAAAGAAGTTTATACTCAGAGAATAGAATGTGGGTCTTTAGTAAGCTGGGTGTGGAAGTGCACGGCTGTAATCATGGCATCCCTGAGGCCAAGGAGGAGGATGAGCCAATTCGAGGCCAGCCTGGGCTACAGGGTGAGGTCAAGTCCAGCCTGAGCTACATACTGAAACCTTGTCTCGAACAAACAAACAAACAAACAAATGAAAAACTTAAAAAAAAAAATGTAGCCACTCTCTGTCTTGCTTCCTTCAAGGCTGTTGTCCTAGGATTGGTTGGGTCCAGATGTGTAGACCCTGATCATTTGCAGGGCTGGATTTAGATGTGCCATAATCATGTGTGCGTGTGCGTGTGCGTGTGTGTGTGTGTGTGTGTGTGCAGTCTTGGCTGACTAACTATGCATTTCACATGCCTACATATCCTGTAGGTTGGAGGAGAAAAGTGCACAACATAACGTAAGGAGCATTTATGTTCACAGTGTTCAGGGTCCAGATGTTTTCAAGAATACTGTTCTTTTATGCACACCAACTGACTTCCTGGTAATTATTCTGAGGAAGCCGGTGGCTTATAATGCCTTCTTGGGGGCCCACCGCCTTGTCGTGGTAGTGACTCACCGGACTGGAGACCTCAAGAGAGGGCAGAGAAAGTCCCTGGCAGGCTGAACCACTGCTGCCAGGAGCCCAAGCAGCCTCACACACGCGTGCCCCGGATAGTGTCCCAGACGCCACCACAGAGGCCCTCTTCCCTGCCCCCACTCAGAGACAGGCCGTGTCTCCCCTCGCACTCACCCACTGAAGCCAGGTTCTGGCGGGGCCCACTGGAGTATAAACACTCCAAGTACTGATTCTGTGTATACCAAGATCCCAGATCAGAAAATCACACGGCAACACCTGCTCACACTCGGAGAAACCCAGGACCCTGCCCTCCAAACCTCACTTGTACAAGGAGAGTACCTAAGAGACTGATCAGGAGGATGCCCTGGGGCCCGTGAGTCTTCTAGAGGGTCCCTCGCCTGGGCGTTTGCCCCTGTGGCCCCTTTTTAAACTCCACAGTAGTCCACACTTGCCTGCTCCTGAGGCAACCGCAGTCGGACCATCAATGACCCCGCGCTGGCGCGGCTCGGCCCATTTCCCGAGCTGGGATCGCACCAGGAGTAGAGCGTTTCCAACTAGGAGCGGAAGTCCCGCCTGGGGCGAGGACGCAGGGGCGCGTCGCCCAGGATTCTGGCCCCGGGAGCCAAAACTCCTCGGATGCGCACGGTGTTTGGCCGGCGCTGCCGCGTGTGGGGAGAGATGATTACACTCGGAAGGAATCGCGACTCCTCGCGGAGCCATTACGCGCGTCGCTCCGCACGCGCAGGTCCTGGCCCAGCTTTCAGCTGCTCCCCCTCCCTCCCTCGTCAACCACTCGCTCGTAATTTGCGGCCGCCGTGGAGCTGCGGCCGGGGCTGCAGGCCCCCAGATTAAAGCACTTTTGCAGGCCGGACACCCAGCGAGCTGCCTCCGCGCTCGCCAGACCGGCACCTCCTGCTCCCCGCTCCCCTCTCGTTGCCCAGCGCTCCAGCTGCTGTGAAATGGTTGGGATTTCACGCGCAACCCGCGCGCACGCATTCACACGCACACACGCGCGCACACAAACACGCATTCCCCCTCCAACGCCTCCCGCACGCGTGCACGAGCCGGGCCGTTTTCCTTTTGTGCTCGCTTGGCAGAACGGGCATTCCTGCCTCAGGTCTCCTCTTCCTTCGCCACTTTCCTTCCGGGCGCCCCTGGCCTCCCCGACTGTTTCCCTTTCGGCCACGCTGGTTGCGCCCTCGCTTTTTCCTCCGGGGAGGAGATGGGGCCGCGGGGATGCGCCCCGCGCGCTTCGAGTTCTGGAAACTGCTAGGACTGCAGGGCTGGCCTCCGGCCTGCGCCCTGTTTGTTTTCCCTTCGCCCCCTGAATGCTAGATTAAGACGTAAAGATTACCCCGGCCGAATAATGCCCGGAGTCAACACTCGAGCAAACAAAAGTGCTTGCACAACTCGCCAACCCCGCTGGGACCCGGGCCGCGGGCTGGGGGAGAGAACGCGCTCCTCGCTGCTAATTACAAATAAATGATGATGTGCTCACTAAGTAATTGATTTAATGAAGTTCCTATGAAACTATTAAACCCGGGTGGAGGTCAGGCTGGAGGCGCCCCAGAGCGCCCATTGTGGGCTGTTTAACTCCACCAGGCTCCTTGGAAAGACATCGGGGCTAATAGGTGAAGTCACAGCTGCCCGTGCTGACTTCTCGGAGAGCCCGGCCGGCCACGGGCACCCTCGTGCCCTCCTTCTGTCGCGCCCTTGTGCCCCGCCGCCCGAGCCCCGCGCCGGCCAGCTTACCCACGCCACTCCCAGCCCCGCTGCCAGCTCCCGAGGGCCTCTCCAAAGGGATCCCGGGTCTCGTTAAGAGCGGGAAGTTGAGCACTGAACTTGTGCGCACCGCCAGCAGTCGGCGGCGTGCACCGCCGCCCACCCCTCCCTCCTCACTCCACCCCACCCCCGCCACTCCGTGCAGGAACTTCAGCCAGTGTGCCACGCAGGGTGCTCGCACGCTCTTGGCGAGGTGCCTGGAACCGGAGCGCTCTGCCGGTGCACTGACTGGGGCGGGGCAGGGCAGAGGTGTGTAAATTGTGCGTGAGTGTGTGCGAGTGTGTTTGCGTGTGCTCCCGCGTTCTGGGCCAAAAGGCCATGTTTCTGCATCCCTTCCTGGGGCTTGGGGCCTGTTCGTGCAAAAAAGAGTAGAAGTAGGGCAAACAAACATGAAGAGCAAAGGTGTCTAAAAGATTCCTGAGGTAGGCGGTTGGGCCTGGGAGCTCCAGTCCTAGGTTTGCGGGAGACCTACGGCATCTCCACCGCCCACTTCCACCCGCGTGTCCCGACTGGTCAGGCCAAGGGGTCCCCAGGCCTCGAGCGACGCCTCCAGGTCCCAGGGGTGTGGAAGGCCCCAGGCCTAGACCTCTGGCTGATGGATTTGCGCTGTTGGACCCACCCCCCTCGGGCGCAGAATCCTGCGTCAGCAGTAGGGACTAGTCTTGAAGCATGGTTCTTGGTGAGAAATGTGACCACCTTTATCCAAAAGGCCAGAGGGAACCCAAGAGAAGCATTCTCAAGGCGGAGAATCAGACGTTGCAAATGAATCTAGAGTTAAAAGTGCTGAACCCCTGCGCCCGACCTCGAGGGCCCAAATCCCCCACATCCACAGCGGAAATAGCGCTTGACGCCTCTCTTCGCTCCCCGGGTCTGCAAGGGGCTTTGAGGAAAAAAGAGGAGGCTCACATCCCGCTGAAACTCCAGACCGGGAGACAGGGATGCCCGAGAGGCTTCCGCCTGTAGAAAGAAATCTGCCAGGATGTCCTCCCCCCTCCACCAGTCAAGTCTCTCTTCCCTGGTAGTTAAGTTTCTTAAAGTATGCATTTCATTTATGATGCCACAGTTACTTGGCGGTAAGCTTCTTTTTTTTTGGATAGGAATCTCCAACTGCTGAAACAATTTGATTTTGAATCAAATACTTAGAATTGGGGGAAGGGGTAGAGGATGTTTTTGGCGTGGTTGTGGGCCAACCTTAAACAGAACTCCACTTCTACCTGTGTCTTTAAGTTTTACCTGAGGGTCTCAACTTTTGATTCTTCAGGAAATATTAGCCCCCCGAAAAAGTTTTTTTGTTTTTGTTTTTTGGTCTCGCTTGAGGGTCTCAGTTTTGCCAACTGTAAAATTGGATCTGGAGCTCCTTGGCTGAGGTTCTTTGGGCTTTATTTGTTTGTGATCTGTGCAGGGGACCTTTGGGGGAGGAGGAAGTCAGTGAAGAGGCCTGTTTGCACCACTCTTTTGTCTTTCTTTGTAGAAGCGAGTCCCTTTGGAAAATAATGCTCCGCCACACTGCCTAATGGATTTTGGCAGGGCTGGGGTTTTCGTTTTCCCCCACCCAGGAGCGACGAAAGAGAGGGGATGTTTCCAAGCCCGGCGAGTCCCGCGTGGCGCTTGTTCGCTCAGCGGAGCGCTCTCCGAACTGTGCCCAAAAGCGGTGCACGCGGCCCGCGCGCTCTCCTCCCCCGCCCAGGGCAGCTGTTCACATTTTGTTCTCGTCTCCCCTCCCCTCCCTACCCCAGTCTCTCGTATTCCTTTAACGCCTGCTGCTGATTGCATCCTAGCTGCCCTGAGTGTGGGATGGGCGCTTCTCTTCAGCCTGCAAATGAGAAGTGACACTTGCAACCGGCTCAGCCAACGCGTGAGCAGAGCGCGGGGACACAGGCCCATTGACCGAGCGCGGCCCAGAGGCCGGCAGGCTCCGCGCATCCGAAGCTGCCTTAATTAATACCATCTTAAATAGTCCAGCAGCCACCGAAGACAAAGTTGAAGAAAGACTTTAAGGCTGAGTGCCCCCTCGACAAGCTCTTTTTCCCCGTGTCATTCAATATTTAATGCGCCCGCTTGTAATGCTACTACTGGTGTTCCTTTCTAAGCAAGGACATTATTTTTTCACGGTGCCCATAGCCAAGGAAAGCCCTTTAGGCAAAGAAAATCAAAATGTTTGTTGTTTTGGATGACTTATAACTCTTGTTTAACACAAGCACTTTCAGGGAAGTATAACAGGCGCAGCCTCCAAAAGCAAACAACACAATCCTTGTGACAGAGTCAGACACAAAAAGCACATTGTCTTGCGGACTACCCCTTTCTCTGGTGCTAGATGGGGGCCTGTCTCCCAGTGAACACCACGATGCCATTTCACTTTTGAACTATTGTTTTTGAGTTATGCCATGTGGTCAAAAGGAGCGAGAAGGGGGTTGTTTTCCAGGCTCCTAAGACAAACGAGTTGCCTTTTCAATGAAATCCCCCCGCGATCCTTGAAAACGGAGTTTAAATGTCACCTCCGCCTTTCTAATGGGCACAGGGCTGGAGGCAGCCCTTCAAAGCGCCTTGGTGATAAACGACCCTTATTAAATATGGCCCGGGCTGCTGGGAACATCCCGCGCCCGGCCTGCGCGCCCCAGAGCGCCCCTCGCTGGAGGGCCCGAGGCTCGGCGGCCCGGCGCAGGCCCAGGCCCGATCGCCCGGGACGCAGAGGGAGCCGGGGTGGGGAGCTCGAGTAAGGGACCAGTTGTAATACAACTTCTTATCTGCCGCCTCCCACACGCCCGTGCGCCCCATCCCCAGAGACTCGGTGTGAAAGCTTGGTGCGTTTCCCCCCTGACTTCTTTTTGTCCGTTGTCGAGTGGCGTCTGCAAGTCTGAGCTGCAAAGTTACTGATTTGCAAGCTGCATGTTAAGGCAGCCCATGTAAGTAATTTCTCCGGGCACCCCAGCAAAGGAGAACAAATCGCTGACAAAGGCGAGCGCTTTCGATTCAGCGGCGTCGTTAAGGCAACCCCAAAGTATTCCTTCTATAATAAGTTCCACTTCAAAGGGTTTCTCATTCAGCGGTGACTGCTTCGCACTTTTATTAAGTCCGGGCTTTTTCACTCGGAGGAATCATCTGTTTGGTTATTTTTCATCGTGTTTATTTTTCACCATTCACACAGTACTTGTATTAAATAAACAAAGAACAATCGCTCTGCAAATAAAAGTACTTAGGTGGGGAGAGAAGGAAGAGGAACTAGGGCTGTGGCGCCCCCGCCCCTCCCCCACATCACCTACCCCACCCCCACTCGGCTTTCTCTCCACCGGCCTTCATTCTTTCTCCTTTCTCTCCAGCCAGGAGCTTCTAAGGGGGAACCAGCAAAAAAGTGACTATATATGTGTGTATATAAGTACGTGCGTTTTCTGGTTGTGAAAATTGACTGAACTAACTTGGCATGGAGGGAGAGGAAGGTCGCTGCAACTGTATCTTAATAGAGTGTCTCCAATGGTCGTGGACCGGCTGCCGGAGACTTCCCTGGCCCTGCCCATTGCCATAGCAATCCTGACGCTCCGCGTGGATGTACCATAAAAGCAGTAGTTTGAATTTCAAAGAAAGTGCCTTTGAACTTCTCCCCGCCTGATTAGGCGCTCGGGTTGTATGTGAATGTGTGCTCAGGAGTGTTGGCAAGCGGGCGTGGGGGTCACTGTTTCTGGGAGGTTTTGTCCGGAGGGAGGGCGCTGTCCCTGTGGGTCTCCTCCACCGGCGCTGCAGACCTGGAAGGTTTCCGTAGTCGTGTGTCGCGTTGTGGTACCCTACACAGATGGGCGAGCGGGTAGACTTGTGACAGGATGGAAGTATTAATACGCATCCGGATTGTTAGGTTTGCCTTGTGATCAGCCTTCTTTTGCGCTGATTTAACGTATTCATTTGGGAAAACAGATCGTCTTGCCTGCCCCTCCCCAGATGTTGTATTTCCTAGCCAAAATAGGATTTAAAAATCTGGGTGACCAGCACCCCCCACCCCATTTCAAAGCATAGAGAGATGGAACCACAACGGTCTCCCAAAGCTGCCACAAAATGAAAGATACTAATTATGAGAATGCAGTACAAACACTGCATCTGCAGAGAGCTAGGCCCAGCTTTTTGGTTTGGGCCCCCTTTTTCTTCAAGTCCCCAATGCAATGGCACTTGTGTGGCCATCTCCAACATAAGAGATTATAATTCCCATCACCAAGCTCTTTCTAAGTACATTAGATTTTGGGAGCTTCAGCTTTATAAAAGGGCATCCAAATGGGGAAAATATAAATACATGAACTACAAATAATCATGTATTTGGAGATTCTCCTTGACTGGAAAACAAAGGTAGATGATTTAAACAGTGCTTGCAAAGGCCACGTTTTGCCCAGGAAAGATGAAGTCTTTGATGATAGCCAACTTAGTGTCAATAAGTGGCTTTCTTTGAGACATATTCAGATGGGAACGTCTTGCTTGCCAATTGCCATAGAAATCTTAACACACCATGAAGATTGTCCAAGCGCCAAGCCTTCCGTTCTGGACTAAATTACTTTGAAGTGGCGCAGGACGAGCAGTGGTCAATTTTAACTCTATAGACTGGACAGAGAACACTGGGAGTGGGAGATTGTGCGTTTTAAAGCAGAAAATAAGAAGGGGAAACTTGTTTTATATACTCTATACAAGGTTCTGCTCATTGTCAGATATCTTTTATCTTTTATATTTCCCATGAATGATTCATGTCTTGGTGGCTTTGTGTCACCCTTCTTTTCACAAGAAACTTCATTAGAGAGCTATAAGTTTTCCCATTGATTGGAGCCCCATTTCTGAGTGTTTTCTCCTTCGTGTTTTGGTTATTGTCATCTGGTTTAAAACGACTCTTTGCAACCTGTTTCACCTTTACTACATTTAACAAACCTGACTTTTAGAAGTCACTATAACCTTTTGGAGAAATGCTTATTGGCATTACTACCAGTAGTTTTTAACCATTTGCCTTTTATCAGTTTTGTATTAGCTAACATAAGAACAAGCAAACATCTAGCCTTGTTAACGTACGTGGCTAAATACACTCATTTCAGCCACTTGAATGTTTTGTTGCCACGAAATAATCTGATTTCTCCTTCATATCTGCCCCAAAGTGCTGAGCCTAAGTTACTTTTATCTACTTAACTTCCAAAATGAGCTACGGTCAGTGCCAAACACATGCTAAAATTCACTCTTCAGCTTTTCACTGACTGGAATCACTAAGCATATTCTTAATTTTAACAAATGAGTGCAGTAAACCCCAAGACTTGTATTACTACAAGTGCAAACTGCAGGGATTGGTCTTCATAAATATCTCGAATTTTCTAAATTAAACCGTAAGTGAAACCATGTTGTAAAAATATTTTATTGCTTGAGGACAGACTCAAAGATTAAGGGAGAGCAAACTAATGTTCACTACCTTAGCAACCACTCTGTATTAAAAGAATGACAGTGATATGCCACTAGGTAAAATGTAGCAATACATAGGAAGGATACCTTTATTACATTTTTACTTCATAGTCACTCTTGCTTTCTTTCTGTTGGAGGTACACAGCTTTCATTTTAGATGAATCAGGAACCAATAAATCTGTGTCAGAATTAACCTATGCATGGCAAAATACATAAAATACATATTCTTTTGTTTTGTAATAAATAAGCCTGTGGCATAATAAAGAATAGTGCAAACTACCATTGAAAAGTTGTATAAATAAAACAACTCATTATACATCAGGAATATTTTGTCCTAATAAGTTTACGATACATAAATTATCCCCCCAATCCATACCATATCTTTTCTATTTGAAAGAACTTTGAAAGTGAATAATAGGAAAATCAAATAAGCTTTAAAACTGTAGAATTATTTTATATTCAAGTTTTATGGTCTTTTTCTTTATAAAGAAGGGTCTGCATGTTTCATATTTACTGTAACAATCTGAAGACAACATTGAGGGCTTTCCAAATGACAGCACCATGCACTGTACTAGTAATATATCTATTAACTATAGATAATCTCATCAACACAATGCAAAAAAGACATGCAGGAAGAGTGTTGGTTTTCACATTACATCTTTCATTCAAGTAAGTTTAAAAATATATTTTTCCATTTTCTTTCCCCCATTTTTTTAAATAAACCATGGATCATAAATGACAGTCTTTCACCAAAATGTATAATATAATTCTTTGGTGTGCTTTGAACTCTTCCAGGGGTGGGGTGGGGGAGAAGGATGATGTCTGAAAATAAATTAATTCAGCTGTACAAATAAAAGTGTTCACATACAAGTTATTAACAATGACAAGACTACATCAACCACTCACAGCACACGAAACAAATTTCTACAAACCCTGGGGAGGAGGGTGTCTTCAGGGTCTCTGAGGATAAATTAGTGCTCTTTAGTATATTTGTATGTTTCTGAGGGACTACATTTTGCACAGGAGATATGTTGTACCAACTGAAAATAAATTGACTAAGAGTTATTGTCCTAGGTCCTTGACTTTTTTTATCCTAGCTTGACAGCTCTGGCAAAGGTCACACATTCATCAGTGTTTGGTGGTAACTATAAACCTTTTAAAAATTTTAATATGTATAGCAACTCCCTCCCCTCTTTAATGTAAATCATATACTTCACACTGTCATTTTCCAATGGAAGAGAGTTTGGTGTGCTCAGCTCTCAGGTGGAGGAAAATGCATTTTCCGGCATTAAAAATACTTTCTTTTTAAAAAAGGATGACACAACGGTATAAAAGAAGAGTTGGTCTGTTTCAAAAACAACAGCTTTCAAAAAAAATTAGGCACAATGCCATCATCACACCTCCACAGATTTGACTCTGAATGTTGGCATCCCAAAGAATTTATGATCGAAAACATCATCTCTTTATTATACAAGAAGTTTGGACACAGTAAGGAGACAGCATCTGAGATTTCAGATTAAAGAAGAAAAAAACCACCAGAGAGGAAAAAGAAAGCACTTGAATTTCTTCTATTTTATAAAAGATCACAGTTTCACAGTTTATTGCAGCAGCTTTTGTCTCTCTCCATTTTTGTTTAAACAATCACAGTAGCACAATATATGGAGAGATATTAAGGTTGCTGCACTTAAAAAAAAAAAATTCACGCAAGTACGGGTCCTGGAGAAATAATCCTGTATAAAAATACTGTGGTAAGGTGAGATCAGTAATAAAAGTGTGGAAATTAAAAACCACAAATATTAAAACTTAAGGGGCTTTTACAAATACTTTTGGACACAGGCACAGTCCAGGAGTCTGTTGGCAATGCACGAGAGTGTGGTTTACAATCAGAAACCTTTGCAGAATTAGGACCCAACAGGGGGCTCAAAAGCGGCCCACATTATGGTGTCAAAGGCATCGGAGGGGCACTCCAGGAAGCGCACAGGGCCTGGTTGTTGTATGAAGTTTTGACTTAATGCTCTTCTTCTCCACCCTTAAAATATAAATGCGCATATATATATACATATATATATACACACACATACATATATATATATATGAAATCGGCAGTGTATGTATATCTCCATTTATTTCCCTTGGTACAATTTGCCCCCAGCCCTGTCCCCCTGCAATGTACAAGTCCAGCTCAGTTGTTTTTGTTTGTTTTTTTCAGAAAAAGAAAAAAAAAGCCCAAATATCTTAATTAAATTAATTAAACGTACAAACACCATAGGGTTTCATACTGAATAAATAGGGCTAATTAGACCAGTGGCAAGTCTGAGCCATGCGTTTGTGTCAGGCTCGGCATTGTCTCAGGTTAGGAGAGGGTCCAAGGACTCCCACTTATTATTATTTCATCTATTAATAATAATAAATTCTAATGTATCGTCCGTACAACTTCAGGGTTCCCATACATTTCCTCATCTTCAGACTCGGAGGTGGTTCCGTTGCTGGAAGGCGTGTGGAGGTGGCTGGGGGCCCCACCAGCTTGGCAAACATACCACTCATTGAGGTTGGTCACCTGAGGGGACAGAGTGCTGGAATGACTCCTGGCTGGGTCCAGCACAGGGGACAAGGGGGCACCCACCGGAGTCCCCACTGCTGAGTAACCAAGGGCTCCTGGAGAAGGTGGGGGGGACTTGCAGTGAATCTTCATGTGCTTCCTCAGAGAGCTTGGGTGAGTGTAAGATTTGTCGCAGCCTCTGATCTTGCAATAGTAGGGCTTGTCACTGGTGTGAACATGGGAATGCTTCTTTCGATCACTACTATTGGCAAACTTCCTGTCGCAGCCATCAAATTCACATTTGAAAGGTTTTTCCCCTGCAACAAAACACAGGAAAAGGTTAACAGTGGCTTTCCAGAGCCCCCCCCCCACTTGAGAGAAATCTTGGAGCAGAACTGGGGGTGCATGTTCCTATTCTCCCAAAGACCAACATCCAGCCTTACTCCTAATCCCAATTCCTACATTCCAGGATGCAAAGGGGAAACACTACCACTAAGGGCCAGCCACTGGCCTGGAGGTTTTGCTTGGACCTAGGTGGTGAGGGGCCAGGTGTCAGGCCCTGTAGTGCCACAGAGGTCCTGGCTGTGATGAGAGCCCCACAGCTAGGGTCCAAGATGTACCACTAAAGCCCACCGGGTCCCCCACACTGACTCCTCACTTCCCTCAGGGTCTGAACACCCCAAAACACTAGCAGAAGATTCCCTATCAACACTGATGCTAATGATACTTCCAAAGCTCCAAATGGAGATGAGAAAATGAAAGAAAAATAAACACATACACTACATTATAATAATATAATGGGTGTGCAGTAAAAATGATGATGATGGTACTTTGTCTCAGGGTTCCCAGTGTTTCGTCGATGAGAAGGGCCAGTAGGAAAGGATATAGAGTTGGGAAAGGAAAGGAAATAAACCAAAGGCTCCTCTCTCTAGAAATAAAGGCACCTATGAAACACACAATTGTTCCACAAGACTTTACAAGGCTGGCTTGACAGAAAATACAGGCTGTTGGCCTCTGCTTTCCACCACCTTCCTCCACAACACTGACAGCATGGCAGAACAGAACATGAAGAGACAAGGGTGAAGCCCATATTCTCAGTGAACCTGCCATTTGCCTACCGCCCTAAGCAAACTTATAACAGCATTCTCTACTGCTTAAGGATCAAAAATACTTTTTAAAAAAACTAGAGTCTCTTGGCCATCATCTCTTTAAGCTGGTCTAACTGCCTCAGGAACACAAAGCCTTAAATACAAAGTCACTAGTACAGAAGTGGAAAGGTTTAATCAGACAACTGGAGATTCAACTGCAATGCACCTGGTATTGAAAGGCAAACGGGAAAGTCAGCAGTAACAGTAAATAGTACCTGAGTTGTTCCCCTAGCACCTTAGTAACTACAAACTTGATGTATTTCAATTATAATGAAACAAGTCAGCTCACGCACATTATTATTATGTAATATTCCCTCTTACATTTAAAGAATTTTAAAATAATAGCAGGCATTATGGTGACATACCGGGTAGGGCCTTTTTCTTTCTTTTGCATAGCTTATTTTTTAAAAGAAACTATTACAAGTCACCTTGATGTACATAAATTTCTGTGGTACATTTTCTGCTCCAACAAAATTCAGTGCGTTTGTTTAATATTTCACCAATGATAACTGCTTCAATGTCAGAGTATGTTAGCACATCTGAAAGTATCCAGATGCCTGAAATAAAACTTTTCCTGACTGGAAAAATTGTTTAAAAATGAAATTAGACATCATTCAAATACATCTCCTACATTAATACACAAATAAAAGGAAAACACAGAATTCACAAAGATATTCACAACCCCTAAAAATTCTTTAGAGATGAGCTGCAACCAAAGTAAATCCCTTTCAACCAAAAGATCCGTGATTTGTCCTGCTTTTTGTATTACACTCTAAGTTGGTGGTAATACTAACTTAACACAGCATTCTTTTTTAGAAAATTATAATCAGCTCTTCAATATGGAGGCTTAAGTGGTTTTATTCACTCTATGCAAATATGCAAGGGTGCTCAGAATTCTCGTGCCTCTGCCCAACCCACATATCCTGGATTGTAAAAAAATAAATGCTCTGAACATTGTTTGTTCCTCCACTGCATGCAAGAGAAGCAATAAGACGCGAGAGAATAGAGAATATGGAAACAAAGGTGAAAATTAGGGATAAAGGAAAGATGGCCGGAGAGAACAGAAGAAAAGGAAGTGTGATCGAATGGCCCATGTTGTTTAGAGGGCCTACCAGGGCACTGAGCAGATTCCATCCAACTAGGAAGGCTGGGAGACCCCTGTGTTTACATTTCAGATTCTGACAGAGGGGTCCCGTCAGAATTTAACTACGTAGAGAGTTCTGAGACTTGGTGGAAAAATAAAAGAAAGTGCAGTGTGCACATAGCCCAAGTCCTGACAGTTCCTTCTGGAGTCTGGCCTAGAGGCAGGTTATAAACGCAATTGAGGGCACTCTCATCAAGAACCTGGGCCTTCAGGGGCGGCCCGGGGATTAGTCCTTTTGATCAATCTGTTTTGGGATCCCGGATGACCCATAAGAGGGAGAGCCTGGTGGTAAGGGAGAGAAGGAAGTGCAGGATGGTCTCCCTCTGGAGACAATGCCCAATGGCTAAGCAGGCCAGGGACCCCAAAACACTAGGCACTGGGCTTCGGCTGGACTGGGAAGTGCCTGTGTCTCTTCGGGAGAATACTGCATGCTTCACCGGGCAGGACCCAAGCTGCCACCGGAAGGAGGGAAGGAAACGCGACCACCCGAGGAATATGGACAGAAAACAAACGAGCCTCGGGTCCCATAGGCACGCAGGGTCTCCAGCCCCCTAACCCCACACACAGCCGCTCAGGCGCCCAGGAGCCAGGCCGTGGGTGGCCTGTACCTCAGGGGCCTGAAAGCCAGGATCTGAAACACGGTCTGCTCCCCGAAGCCGGGAAGGGGAGGCCCACTACTGTCCAGAGGCTTGAGAAGGCGGGAAGGGCAGCATGCACCGCGTTTAGGGGCCCCCTCTGGAGACTGGGGGGAATAGCGTCCCTGGCCTTTGTCCCGTGGGGAAGAGTTTGGTTGGGCTCAGAAGCAAGCAGCTAGTTTAGCTGGTCAGGACGTTTTTACGAGAGCCTGGTGGGAAGTTTCCTTTTGGAAAAATCATTAAGGCAGATTGATCTCGATTATGGGAAAAACGGGGGCTGGGGGAAAACGTGCTCCCTAACAGTCCTCTCTGGGCCCACAGGGGAGGCCTGTGGGATATAGGGGCAAGGTCCAGGGCGCCAGCCTGAGGGCACCTGGACACAGCTGTGGCTCCGTAGCCCCTAACACCCCTGGCCGGCCGCTGGCCCAGCATCAAGGCCCAAGCCTGGGGCTGCCCCTCGCCGCAGCAGCGCCGATAAATCAGCCAAGTGATTAGTGAATGTAAACTCTGGTTACTTAAGTGTCCTCGGAGGGGTAATATTGTCTGTCCCTATAAATCCCGATTGCGCCCTCGCTCCCGCCCCCGCCCGACGCGCTCTCCGTTCCAAGCGGACGGGGGCCATGCCAGCGACCCTCGCCACAGCCGCTCTTCACCGGACCATGGTACCCCCCTAAAGCCAATGACTGGGGCGGGGCGAGCTGAGAGGGATCCCCAAGTAGCTGGGGACTCGCCTCAAGTTCCACAGCGGGTAGGCCTCACCGATTGCAGAGGCCCCCTTCCTCTTCCACCTAGAACCTCTCCCTACCTGGATAGGAACTGGGCAGAGGGTGTAGCTCAGGGGTAAGGGATTTGCCGGGCATGAGCAAGGCTCTGGGTACGACCCCCAACAGTGGGGAAAAAAAAGCCCAAATTCTCCAGCACCCAGCACTCTAGGAAGTGTGGGACACCGCGCCTGTGCAAATGAAGGGAGTGTATGTGGAACAAGAATTGAGGCCATGCAACGTCGCAGGAATGGGATGGGTGTGCATGAGGTAGGAGTGGGTGCACTGGTGTGAGTTGCGTGCACAGGGAGGTTGTGAGTGGGGTGGGCGAGGGCAAGGGCTTGTAGTAGAGCGGGGCAGTCTCTGAGAGCCGAGGGCGCGCTCCTCTCGCCATCCTCATCCAGCCTGGGAGGCAAGGGGCCCCCTCCTCCCCGAGGGGGGTCACACCAAGCAGCCCAAATACCGCGACAAATCCCACGCGTGCCTCCCAACGCAGCGAGTGCGCGCGGCCTGTGACTCGTGGCGGGGGGCAGGAGAGGCAGGGGGGCGACCAGACCCCGGCCCCCCCTTGCGCATGGCCCTCCCCGGCCTCCGGGGGTTGGGCGCGTGGGGGGCTGCCGACCGTCCTGGGCGCCTTCCTGCTGCTCTGCGGCTGCTTCTGCTCCGGGCGGCGGCGGCGGCTGGAGCGCAGGGCCGGTCCCGGCGGAGGCTGCGGGCGCGCTGGAGACTCCGCCATGCGCGAAACCGGCACAGGGCCTGTGTGTGCTATCGAATTACTTATTCGTAGAAAAAAAAGGGGGGAGAGAAAAAAAAAAAGAAGTCACATGTCCGGGTTGTACGACTGCGAGGAAAAGCAGCAGGAGGAGGGAAAAACGAAAGCGACCAGGAGGAGAAGCGGCGGCGGAAGCGGCGCAGGCGGCGGCGGCGGCGGAGGCCGGGGACAGACACCCACCTGTATGAGTGCGCTTGTGGATCTTGAGGTTCTCGGAGCGCGCGAAGACCTTGCCGCAGCCCGGGAAGGGGCAGGGGAAGGGCTTCTCGCCGGTGTGCACGCGGATATGGTTGATGAGCTTGTACTTGGCCTTGAAGGGCTTGCCCTCGCGCGGACAGTCCTCCCAGAAGCAGACGTGGCTGCTCTGCTCGGGGCCGCCCACGTGCTCCACCGTGACGTGGTTCACCAGCTCGTGCATGGTGCCGAAAGTTTTGGAGCAAGGCTTGGCGCAGCCGGCGGGGGCCGGGGACGGTGGCGGCGGTGGCCGGGCCAGCTCGTCGGGGTCGATCCACTTGCAGATGAGCTCCTGCTTGATTGGCTGCCTCATGTAGCGCAGGAAGGCCCCGGCCGCCCCTGGGAGGTGGGGGTGGTGCGGGGGCTGCGCGGGCGCCGGTGGCGGAGCCGGGGGCGGCGCGTGGTGCTGCTGCAGGTGGGGCCCCGGCCCGGAGGCCGCGGCGGCCGCGGCCGCAGCCAGGTTCAGGTTTAAGTTCACGGCTCCGTAGCCGTGCAGGGCGGCGGCAGCCGCGGCCGCCACCGCCCCATAGTGCGCGTCCCCCGAGCGTGTGGCGAAGGGCGGCTCGGCTCGGCCGTACAGCTCGGCCGCCGCGGCTGCAGCGGCCGCTGCCAGCCCCAGCCTCATCTGGCCGTTGAGCGGGTGCGGGTGGCCACCGGGAGCCCCCGGAGCGTCGTGCAGCGCGGGGAAGAGCGCCGGGCCACCGCCGCCGTCCGCGCCCGCGTAGGTGCCGCTGGCAGAGATGAACATGCCGGCTGGGTGGGGAGGCGGGGCCGGGTGCTGGGGGGAGCCGGTGCCGGACCGCTGCTCCCCTCCTAGCGGGGCCCCGTGCATGGCCGCCGCGGGGGCCGTGGCGGAAAGGTCCCTCTGGAGGACGAAGTCCCTGCTGTGGCCTTTGCCGCTGCTGCCGCCGCCGCCACTGTTGGTGGTGGTGTAGCCCGAGAGGGCAGAAGGAGGAGGAGAAGGCGGGGGAGGGGATGGGGTAGGGGGAGGGGGTGGAGGAGAGGGAGGAAGAGGTGGGGCCGGGGGCGGGGGCGCGGAGAGCTGCGCGCCACAGCTGCCCCCGCCGCCCGGGTGGGTGCCGGAGCCCGGGTGCGCGACCGCGGCTGCAGCGCGCACGGCGGCCGCCAGAGCCGAGGGCTGTGCCGGCAGCGCGTGGGCGGGAGGGCTGTAGCCTGGAGCGCTGGCCTGGGCCATGTGCTGGGGTTCGAGCGCGGGGACGGCCACGCCGGGGTCAGCGCCGGGGTCCCGCGAGTGGAGATGCGCGGCGGCGGCGCGGAGTTGGGAGTGGGCAGGCGGGCAGGCCAGCGCTGGGAAGCCTGTCATGTTCTGTAGTGGCTGGGCCTGAGCCGTTGCCAAATCCGCTAATCTCAGCGCTGGCGGGTTCCTCTTGCTCAAAGGGGGCTCCATCAGAAGTACACAATCAGGCCCATAGACCCTCACTGGGGGGACTTTTTTTCCCCTCTGCCCGCCTTCAAGAACGTGTATATATTAGGCGCTCTTTAACTTCTTTTGTCCTGGTCTCCTAACTCTGCTTATTCCTAGTCCCACTCTGTCCTCCAGCGATTGGCAGAGTGAACGCCACATCTGAGCTGCACAGTGGGACCGAGATTTTGGAAATTGTACGGGTGGGATTGGAGGGAGCCGCGTGATTGGCAGCAGTCTCGGCTGTCCGATTGGCTCCCGTTCAGGGCCTCGGCCCAGCAGGGAACCGCCCCCGTGCTCGCGACCGCCTGCGCTTTCACTTCTCACCCCCTCCTCCCCGGAGCCCCACATCCCCGCCTCCCCGGGGATGTCAGAGTTGCACTTGCAGAAAGTTTGCGCTTGGCCTGCGCGCGCAGCGCCCTGCGCTCTGATGACGTACCTCTTGGTGTGCGAGCTCCAGCACGCGGCCTGCCTGCACCGGGTAGCGAGGGGCTGGGGACCCCCAAGGAGCAAAAGGCGGAGACTACCGCCTCACTGTTCACAGCGTCCCCTCAGCACCCAAACGTCCTTTACCTCCTCCTCTCTTCGAAGATCCCTGGGCTGCTCTCTGGGAAGGAGAGTGAACATCCATCTCGTCATCATACCTGTGTAGCGATGCCAGTCTGCCCAGCGCTCGCGTAGGGCGCAAACTGGAGACGGAATGAGGAAGAGTATTAAAGTCTATTGGTTGCAAAACAACTTGAGTGATTTGGCTCCGCAAAAACAGGTGAAGTCAAAACCTTTTCCCCGAGGAACCATTTTACTTTGACTTTTTAGCTCATGGAGTCCCTTTCAACATGGTTTAAAGGAGTTGCCTAGAAATGTAATCTCACTACTCATCGGTTCTAGAGCTGCCACTTTCAATTAGCTCTACCGGAGGGGCGAGGCGGCGGGAATATTGGGCAGCGACGCTAACTTTTGCTTTTCGGAGGACAGGGGCCAGGCAGACCCAGCGGCGTCTCCCCAAGAGGGAAGCTGCTAAATAAGCAGAGTCCCTGCAGCAGAATTTAACTTGTATGCCTCACATGTATGCCTCAGTTTCTGTGAAGGGAACCCAAGTTAGAATAAATCCAATAAGATATCTTTTAAAAGCAAGAAGTATTTTCGCTGTTTATTAATAGAATGAGCTTTCACCTTATGGTTTTCTAGTCTGAGAGGTCTTATTTGAAAACCACAAAAAACTGGCTTTTGAAAAAAGAACTTGCTCTTTCCAGCGGTTTGCTACCAAATCAGTTTTTGAAAAGTAGAAATGAGTCCCTGAGTCACTTTGAGGGGTAGAGAAATGTGAGACCCAAAACAGAAGTTTTACTGCCACAAAGTGTCATTTTTCAGAATTTAAAAAGCAAACATTTGCAAAGTTTGTGATGTTCCAAAATGGTCAAACATTAAAGTCGGAATTTAAAACATTTTTAAGATTTTGTTTCCATCCATAAAATGAGTTGTAAAAAAGCAATAATGGCAGCATCCCCCCCCAAAGCAATAATGGATAGAATGTGATTTCTCTTCTCCTTTGGGGATATAATAAAACATGTTACTAGCTTTATTCGTTTGCTTGCGGTCCAAGTAAAAATAGATCACACAAAGCCATCATTGGGAAATAGTCCCGGGAAGAAGTAAGATTTTCAAAAGAGTTGATTCGATAGTGCCATTGACATTGGTGCTTAAGGGAGAGCTTTCCTATGAGCCTTGGGAAGGTCATTTCTCTTATAAAACTGACAAGCAAACAAAGACAATAATACTATCAAATTTCAGATGGGTTTTTTTTCTTTAAGCTTAAATGAAGTTCAAATATAGGGAAATGAAAAAGGCATGAGTGTGAACCCAACAAAAAAAATTTAATACACAGCAGTAACATCCACATCTGTTTTTGAAGAGGATGAGTTCTTTCACAATTTTGTTTCAAAGACATAAAACATTGCAAGCCAACCACAAAAAAGGTCAGTGGAGTACCATAGTATGGTTTATAAAGAAAGCATCATATAAGGAATTATCACCACTGTCTTCATTTCCTCTCAAAACATTTCAAATGAGTGGCCTTTATTTGAATTTCTTGGCAATGAGCGTCTATACTTGCAGTAATGGCAGCTTTGAGTTCAATCCTGCAGGTTATAAGTAAAAACAAAACAACAAAACAAAAAAAGGAATGAATAAAAAAGAAAATAAATACAACCTAGGCTATAATATGGACTGTTGAGCATTTTTATTGTGCAATAAAATGGGTACCTCCATCCCCTTCAAAATAGCTTTTCGTCAAAATTATAACTGCTTTGTTTTATTGAATTGCCGAAATTTAATGGTTTAATGGGTGGAGGCATGAAGGAAAAGCTGTAAAAATGTGAATAATGCTGCAGCACAGCCGTGCGGAATCTGGAACCCGCCTCCTTGTACAACTCTTGTTAAACACAGCGTGATATGTATCTGTCATCGATTTAATATGTCTTAATTCAAATATAGCTCCCTGATCAATTTCTTTTTATGGAAGCCTTAAAAAAGAAAATTCTTTCCTAGGAAATAACAGAGATTTGGTTAGTAACTGGGAAGAGGGATATTTACAAAGTGAGTTTAATGAATATTTGCAAATTTATGACCAAACGCAGACCCTAAAAAAGATAATTGACTCAGGTAAATCGACTTGAGATGCTAATTCTTAAAAGAAAGGACTGAGAGCAAAATTTCAATCAACACCAATAAGGCGCCAATAAACCGCCTGCCAATTAAACCTGAGAATAGGCCTAGCTAGATGGTCATCAGGAAGGCTCGCAGTGGATTTCCGGGATTGCCTTTCTTTATAAAAGAGCTTTTTATTTTGTAGACGCGCTTTTTGTTATTGTGATGACCTGCCTGACCCCAGGTGCGCTGTTTCTTTTTCAAGCTTTTTGGGAACCAAATCAAACCCCCTTACATGCCAAGTTTCTAAAGACCCAATAACTGTGTCACACTTCCTAAATAAACACCAACAATTTCCAGGGTGTTGAAGAAAATAATGTATTCATTTAAAAAGCAGGGGGCTATAAACAACCAAATGCCGGTTCCCTTTCTGTTGATTTAACCCCATATTTCGACGGCGGTGCTGGTCAGGAGGGCAATGCCCCAAACTCATGCCCTTGTCTGCCCTTTTTGCAGTAGAGGTGCTTGTACCAAGGGAGCAATGTGGCAAGCCACAAAAATGTCCCTTTTGGAGTCAACGTGGGCTCTGGGGCTGGGGTTACCAGACCTCTGGGTTGCACCCCAAACCCCAACCTCCTCCTGGTCCTAAACAAAGACGCGGAGAGGCTGAGGAGGTGAGAGGCACAATACGTGCCCAGCGGGCCAGTACCTGGCAGCCACGCTGCAGTTCAGTTGCCTGGAGGTCTCGGGATGCTCGATGTTCGGCATCCAGCTGCAAGGAGGGAGGACAGCGGCTCCCCAGCTCTGCGGTGCCCTCGGTTCCTCACTGAACACAGCCAAGTTTCCTGCGATGAGTGCGGGCAATTAATAAACTCTAAGGGAAGTGAATTGGACATTTCCTGGCTTTTGAGCCTTTGTTTGATTGTTTCTGCAGGCAGGGAGAGAGCGATATTTGGAGACTGTGGGGTGAACAAGAAAGGAGGTGGAAGACCCACCCAGCCGCCTTTTATTGCCCCTGCAATTGCTTTACAACTCGCTGGTCCCACGAGGTTTCTGAGAAAGCAGCCTTCTTGCGAAAGGCCGGGTCCTCGGAGGGTTTGGGATGCTGGTGTAATTTGGCCATGCCAGAGGTAGGTTCAAGGGTGGGCAGGGCTCCCAGAGCTACCAGATGAACCCAAGGACTTGTGAAGCCCAACCCAATGGAGCCAACGGGTGCTTAATGTTGGCAGGGTAGGACTGCTGGCAGAGACTACTGGCAGACACCGGGAAGGTGGTGGTGGGCCACTCAGATCTCTCTGTAAGATGCGACAAGCTGGGCAAAGCAGCATTTTACTGGAGCTTTGTCAGGGCCAGAAGTAATGGGGACTTTGTGTTCAATTTCACCAGGAGTCTAGAGAGCAAGGTCCAGAACTACCTCTCCTGGCCTGGCCCACTCCATCCAGATTAGGCAGGGACTGGATCCACCCTTGCCACTAGAGATCTGCCTTGTAGTGGGGGCTGTCACTGGGCCCAGGAGCCTTATTGCTCTGAATCGCCCTACAATTTACAGATCTCTGCGTTCTTCTCCAAGAGTTGCTTCTCTTTCTCACCCTTCTGAGCGCCTGCTGAGTCCTCAGGGTATGTGTAGGGGCTGGCTAAGTGTATCTAAAAATGTGCTTCTTGCTGAAGTTTATGATCTCTGTGACCCATGAACAACATAATGAACATAAGAAGGCAGAAGTCAGGACTGAGATGTTGGATTCCAGTGGATTTTTATGTTGTTGTTTGGATAGTCTAGAATTGGACCCCACCCCATGTCCACTTGACCTTTATGGTTAAAAGCTGTTGAAAAATTGTCACCCTCTCTACCTCCCCACTACTACAGAATATGTTGTGTAAAACTGGCCTGTCATCATACTCTCACTTGGTTACCAATCATTTTTACTTTCAGAGATAGAATTTGTTGAAGAAAGGCCTTTGACTTGCACCTGACCATCAGGATTGGTAATTTCATAGGAAACACATCACTGTGCTCTAAAATATGTTCAGAAGCTCAAAACAATAACCACAAGGCTCCTTTGAGTGTTTGAGGTTCATATAACCACCTAATATTTATTTCTATTGACCTCAAGAAGTTCTCTCTACATGTCTTATCCTTTAGGGCATTTTAAAATAGGGGATAAAGGAGGAACAAGCAGGGTATGCGGTTTTTTTAAAATCTCAAATTTGGTGGTGGTGGGGTGTCCCTCTATCCAGCCTCTCAGTATCTATATTTCAATATTTGAAGAAGCTGTTGGGATAAATCAAATAGTGACACGCTGATGGATTTACTTGTATAAGCAATATGGTTGGCATATGGCATTGTTATTTATGAATGACAGCATAAATTGTATTACAAAGTCTATTGCAATAATACTGCAGTTTATTGGAAAGCTGCTCCCCTGTCATCGTATTCAACCTCCCTGGCTGTAGTTCGCCTGGGATCCCAAAGGGTAACGTCCTCAGAATAATTAAACACATTCATGTAAGCTAATGCCTCCTGGTTTTTTGTTTGTTTATTTTTGTTTTGTTTTGTAACATTGTCAGCAGAGAGGAGATAAGTAAGGAAGATTCTCTTCCTTTTGCAAAACGACAACCACTGTCACCAGTAGAGGGGCAAAAGCAGAGGTAGTTGATGACTTCTATTTTTTTTTCCTTCCAGAATCCTTTTTGGCAAATACACTTATATCTGCATCCCTGTCACTAAACTGCTAGAGAAGACATATTTTATATGGAGATTTTTTCTTAATAAGCCCAGTTACAGAACAGTTAAATTTAACTGTAGGAAGAAGTTCTTTTAGCAGACTGGAGAGGGCCTTATCTTGTGACATCTCCTTTCTCACCCCTCTTCTTAAAAATGATATTTAAAAGTTACAGCATTGGCTGAAATTTTCACAGTTTCTTCTTGTACATTACCCATTTTCTAAAGTCCTGACAAAGAACTTTTGTTCCGGGTGGGTTTTGCAGAAAGAGGCTCCCACACCACATATGTGGTCCTTCATGGGTCAGGGGTCACCTAGACTAGGAGTGGCTGAGACCACTGAATCAAAGGTGACCTGCAACTTAATATCCTGTTGATTATCTTGCTGAATTTATGAGTCTGAGATATAAATGATGGTGCTAGATAGACCCTGCAAAATCCTCACTTTTGTCTGGGCTATACAGCATATTCTACACTTGTTTCTCCCATCTCCTCTTCCAGCTCCTCCCTCACTTCCACCCTATTCCCTTAAGAGGAAAATTAAGTTTGAATGTTATGGTGCCAGAATGGTTCTGCGTTCCAATTTAACAGTGTAGCAAACCTGTGTTCGGCTCTTGTGTCTCGCACTGTATCCTCGTGCGTGTGAGAGAAAGGTTGGTGGATGTCCGCACACTGTATTTATGTATATGTACTCAAAAGGCACGCTCTACTACCAAAGAACGCAATCAACGTCGTTCACAGAGGCCCACACACCGAAAAGAGGTGATCAGCTGATGACGGTTCAGATGTTAGCTGGGATTTTTTTTTTTTTTTTTTTTTAATGCACCACGGACACCCAGCGCTCGCCGGGAAATGAACGCCGGCCCGCGCGCCCAGGGGCCCGGATCCTCACCGGCCACAGACTTGGGTTTTGCTGGGTGCAGTCACCATTCGATTTTGAAAGAACATTTTTGGGAAACTTACGAAGAGGGAACATATTTTCCAGTTGGAGACAGTTGTGGATCCCGCGAGTCCGACACCGTTGCAAATGGGCCCTTCCAGAAACCTGTTGAAAAACAGAAATTCACTCATAGGATGCATAACGCGGTTTGGCTGTTTGTCTTCAGTCAAGAAACCCGTCTACTTTTGAGGGAATAACTCTGAAGGCCTTTGCAGCAACCCCCCCCTTCTTTCTGCTCCTCTTCTTCCTTTAAATACTGTCTTGAAGGAAAGAGGTTTTGCGGTTTGCAGAGAAAGCAAGCACTTCTGAGAGGGCACGGAGACGTGACTTTGAACTTGGCTCAGCTCCTGTGTCCTGCAGAGAGCGGAAAACTGGAGCCGGAAAAAAATAGCCAGGAGAGCCCAGCCCGCGGGGTCTCCAGCGGGAATTAAGGCGTCTGCCCCACCGCCCGGCAGCGCGCGGCCCCCAGAATCCAGCGCGAGCGAGCGCCCAGCCGCGCCGTCCCCAAATGCGGGCACAGAAAAGGAAGAATCAAAGCGAAAGGAGCGAGCGGGTCAAAAGGAGAGGGAGGGAGGAGTGGGGAAGGGGTGAGAAAGTGGAAAAGGAAGAAAATTTGGAAGTCTGATGACTTGAAAGAAGGAAGGGAAGTGAGGACTTTGGATTGTAGGATTGCTATTCTCACAACCAATTTCTAGGAAAACATTTTTTTGAAATATTTTTGGAATAAGCCTTCCAAGTGCATCCCTTCATTCCCCTCCTCAATATAAATTGATGACTAAAGTAAACAAATGTGAGACTGCATTGGGTAATTTTTAATGGATTTAATGTAGCAGAGCAATCTCTCTGCTTGGAGTCTCTCTCTCCCTCTCCCCTACCCCCTCCTTCTTCCTCTCTTTTCCTCTCTTTCTGTTAGTCTTGGGGACCAGCTGGAAAACCGCCCTATGCCCCTTTTAAATAAGACATAGGGAAGGCGAGGACTTCCAGCTTCTAGGCAAACTCCTGCTTTCAGACAAGATGCCACAGTCTCGCTCTTTCTTGCCCCCTCCCACCCCCCGCAACAGCGCCCGGGGAGGGGGTGACCTAGGGAGGGCCCGGGCCCCTAGTGGTAGGAGCTGCAGTCAGCTCCCGCCTGGACTGAGACTCCCTTACACTGGGAGAGGCTTTTAAAGTCGGCGAGAGTGCCTGGGTTCGGCCAGCAATAGTGAGCTAGATTCTTCCCGCGTTTTTGTTGATTTCATTTTAACATTAAAAACCGAAGTACATGTTGTTTTTCCTTACTAGAAGTGTATCTCTACTCTCAGAGATGTGTAAATAAAGGCTGTGGTCTCAGTCACTTCCCGCCACACCTCCGCTGCCTCCAGGCCCGCGGCTCCCTCTCTGGTTACCTCGGGAGCACTAGCTTCGGGCTGTGGGGTCGGGAAGGTCCGCTGAGGCCATCGAGGGGCCCGGAGTGCGGCGGGAGCCGCAGGCCAAGAGACTGGCCGAGCGCCCCCGCGCAGCGCAGGCAGCAGCTCCGCGGCTGGCCCACTGCCCCCGGAGCACTCTTCGCTCCCGGAGGAATAATATTTACCTTCTAGATGGTTTAAACCCTACGAGTCTGGCGGTTTCTTCTCCCCAGGCCCTGCGTCTGACCCGCAGCCAAACTCAGGCCTGCGCCTTGCTTGCCTGCTCGGGCGTCCCCACATTTACCAACCCATCGTGGCAACGGCCCCAGCTACTAGGCATCCACCCTGACAGCGTCTAAACCACGTCCAAACAACCCCCTCCCTCGCTGAGGGCCGCTGCCCAGTGTTTACTGCTGTAATCCGAGCAGGGCGCGAGCGGTGGGGGAGTGAGCGCGCCCAGGGGCGGGTGCGGGCCACCGCCCGGCGTGGGGGCGGCGTCTGGGTGCGCGTCCAGAGAGCGGGCGGAAGGGGTCAGCCCGGCTTTTCGACACCCCTGGTCCTTCACCTGCGTCTTGAACCCACAAGGCAGTTTACCAAGGTGGTGGAGAGAAACAGGGAGTGTGCCAGCTCGGCAAGAGCCAGCCCTCGGCCGCTCCCAGTCGCTCGCTCGCGGCCCGAAACGTCCCCGCGCAGGGCCTCCTGCCGGGCGACCTGGCCGCCCGCCCTGTCTCGGGTGACCAGTGTACCCTGGCTCAGGGTCCCTGAGTTTTCAGTGTCGCTAGGAATGGCTCGGGTCCTCGGGGCGGGGGGTGGACTCCGCGTCCGCGGAAGGACGTGGGTACTGGGTGCCTTCTCGCTCCACGCCAGGGACCCCCGCGGCCTGGCCCGCACCACGCCAGGCTCACGGCTCCCGGGGCGCAGCGGCCAGCAGGGACGAAGAGCCACCGCGCCAGGCGCTCGGGCGAAGCGCCGCAGGTTGGCAGGCTGGACCCGCGGGCACGACCGGCGACTACCGGGGCCGTGAGGAGCTCCCGGGGCGGGGGGAGGCGGGGCGGGGGCACCGGATTGACGAGGCCGCGGCGGCCAATCGCGGGGCTTGGAGAACGGGCGGGGCGGGAGCCGCCGTTAAAGGGGCGGTGTGACCGGGAGGCTCGGCTGTAACGGGAGGGAAGGAGGGAGGGAGAGAGACCAGCCGGGGCGGGAGGTTCAGGGGGCGCGGGGGAGGGGAGAGGAAAAGGAGGAGACAAAAAATAAAAAATAAAAGGCTGCTGCTGAGGCGGCAGCGCCCACCGAAATAAACAGAGGCGACGGCGACTGCAGCCGTGAGGGGGACTCCGCTGCGTCCTAGCCGGGGCGGCCGCCGGCTCCGGGTCCAGCGCCCAGGGCGGACAGGCTAGGGGAAGGGGGCGAGCTAGGGATCACTTTTTTATTGTTGTTATTGTTTTTCAGCCCAACCTCCCCTCCTCCCCTCCCCCTCCTAGTCTTCTCCCCTCCCACAGCCCCTTTACCCCTCATCCCCCGCCTTCTGCTCCGGCACAATTTAAAGAAAGAGGGAGCCGCGCAGCCGCTTCCCACATCTGGGGGAATCCGTGGCCACTGCAAGTTTACTACTCTAGGCGCAGCCAATGCCAAGCGCGGAGGACGTGGAGGGCTAAGCTCCGCAGCCGCGGCGCCGAACAATACCCGCAGCGCGCGGGGCGGCGCGGGCAGGGCCGCGGGGGGAGGAGGCAGCGGCCGCGCGAGCGTGCGGCGCAAGGGGCGCCTGGCCACCGCCTGTGGTCCCAGCGCCCCCGCCGCGGTCAGGTGGAGCCGCGCGCGCGCCGGCCTCGGGCGCGGAGAGCTGGGCTCGGCTTGGTCCTTCCTTCGCCCGCTCGCCTGCCTGCCCGGCCTGCGCACCAACATCCCCTCGGGCATCGCGGCCCTGCAGCTGCCTTGATTCCGTTCCGCGCGCGCCATTCGGCGCGACCGGGCTGGACTCTCCGGGGCTGGCGAGCGAGTGAGTGTCTGCGTGCGCGCGCGAGTGCGCGCAGGGGTGGGGGCTGCGTCGCGGCGCTCGCCCCCCGGCGGCCCCCCTCTCCGCGCGGCTCCCCACACCTCCCTCCCGTTCCCTCCTCCCGCCCGCCCTCTCCTGCCCTGCCCGCCCGCCCCCGCCGCAGCTCCTTTAATACACTTTGGTTCTCCGCCTGGCTTTGGACTCTTCTCCTCCTCCACCTCCACCTCCTCCTCCTCCTCCTCCCGCGCCTCCTCCGCCGCCGCCTCCTCCTCTTCCTCTCCGCGCCTTCGTTCCGTGCCGGGCCGCCCGAGGCAGATCCAGGCGGCGGCGAAGGCAGCGGGCGCGCGAGCGCAGCTCCCGGGGCTGAAGCCTCCACTACTCCCGCCGCCTGCGCCCGAAGCCCGGCGGCCGCCGGACGACTCGCGCGTCGATCGGGAGCGGGAGCCGAGGCGCGCGGAAGCGCGGGGCTCGCCAGGGCCGGCGGGGCGGGCGGGCGGGCGCGCTGGCCATGCTTCTGGACGCCGGGCCGCAGTTCCCGGCCATCGGGGTGGGCAGCTTCGCGCGCCACCATCACCATTCGGCCGCCGCGGCAGCAGCGGCGGCCGCGGAGATGCAAGACCGAGAACTGAGCCTGGCAGCGGCGCAGAACGGCTTCGTAGACTCAGCCGCTGCGCACATGGGAGCCTTCAAGCTCAACCCCGGCGCGCACGAGTTGTCCCCCGGCCAGAGCTCAGCATTCACGTCGCAGGGCCCCGGCGCCTACCCAGGCTCCGCTGCGGCCGCCGCTGCTGCCGCGGCGCTCGGGCCCCACGCGGCGCACGTTGGCTCCTACTCTGGGCCGCCCTTCAACTCCACCCGGGACTTCCTGTTCCGTAGCCGCGGCTTCGGGGACTCCGCGCCAGGCGGCGGACAACATGGGCTCTTCGGACCGGGCGCGGGCGGCCTTCACCACGCGCACTCAGACGCGCAGGGCCACCTTCTCTTCCCTGGTCTCCCCGACCAGCACGGGCCGCACGGCTCCCAGAATGTGCTCAACGGGCAGATGCGCCTCGGGCTGCCGGGCGAGGTGTTCGGGCGCTCGGAGCAGTACCGCCAGGTGGCCAGCCCGCGGACCGACCCCTACTCGGCGGCTCAGCTCCACAACCAGTACGGGCCCATGAATATGAACATGGGTATGAACATGGCAGCTGCCGCCGCCCACCATCACCACCACCACCACCACCCCGGTGCCTTTTTCCGCTACATGCGGCAGCAGTGCATCAAGCAGGAACTCATCTGCAAGTGGATCGACCCCGAGCAGCTGAGCAACCCCAAGAAGAGCTGCAACAAAACTTTCAGCACCATGCACGAGCTGGTGACCCACGTCTCCGTGGAGCACGTCGGCGGCCCGGAACAGAGCAACCACGTCTGCTTCTGGGAAGAGTGTCCGCGCGAGGGCAAGCCCTTCAAGGCCAAATACAAACTGGTCAACCACATCCGCGTGCACACGGGCGAGAAGCCCTTCCCCTGCCCCTTTCCGGGCTGCGGCAAGGTCTTCGCGCGCTCCGAGAACCTCAAGATCCACAAAAGAACCCACACAGGTAACTGCGGGCAGGGATGCAGGAGCTGAGTGTGTGTGTGTGTGTGTGTGTGTGTGTGTGTGTGTGAACGCTGGGCGCCACTCCCCAGCCGGGGGCCCTGGGATGGGAGATGGTTTTGTGTGTGCGAGAGAGCCAGCAACTTGTTTTTGTTGGACGATGAAGAGTGTTACAGGGTTGGGTTTTTCCATGTGCGGAAATTGAGTTTTAAATGATCACCGAAACATCAAATGTATGCTCGGGGGTGATGCAATGGCTTCGTTTGTTCAGCCCTGGTTAATAATTTCCCTTCTAAATAGAATGCACAAAATAAAACTGTTCTCGGTGCCCGGGAAGTGAGCCTAGAGAGGATTTTGCCAGCTTGTGTGAATGTGCTTTTCTGCTCCGGGTGTGTGTCTATCTGAGTGGCTTGTGTGTTTTCCCACTTCTTTTTTTGCTCGGGGTCCAAACGCCCTTCCTGGGACTGTTTCCCATTAAACGAGCCTGAGTGAGTCGAAGGTATAAAGCATTTCTCATTTTTAAAGTGTTTTGTAAAGCCCGTCTCGGGGTCGGTCGCGGGGGCTTTATGGTGGTTTCGCGGTAGTTTGTGAAATTCTCTAATGGGCACCAGAGGGTTTGCAGTTCCAAACTTGTATCTACAACGCGGTCCACGAGAGCCCCAGGCAGCGAGGCCCTGCGGGGGAATTGCGTGAGAAGAGAGAGCCGCAAAAGAACGCGCCTCCGCCTCATAGATATTCATCTATGACCAGGTCTCAGCCAAAACCGTGCCAGACGATTTCCTAAAAGAAAGCCAAATGTTTTAGCAACTTCCCCCGTCAATATTTACTCCGACGTGGGGATGCGCCAGCGGCCTATTGTTCTCTTTTGGGAAGGGAGGGAGCCGAGGTGTGAGACAAGCTTTTAACAAGGTTTAAAATTTGAGAAATTTATTTGCATGAAATGCTTGCTTTCGAGTCCTGTGTCTGAGCGGATGTCTTTAAAAAACAATTTAGGTGCTAATGGAATTTAACGTTAAACGGCCCCCTTTCCAAGTGGATCGACATTTGAGTTCTCACACCTCTAAATGACTCCAAGCCTTTGGAATTCTGGCAACAGGATGCGGGGACCGCCAGAAAATTAAACAGATTCTGAAAGGTTTTCCTAACTCCAACCCCCTCCTCCCAGCTTGTGCCCCTTCTTCAGCATTAGAAAGCTGCCTCATCTCTAATATTTATCTTTTCCTCCAACTTATTTTTTAAAGAATGGAGACGACAGTAGAGTTGTGATTAATTCAATTTGTAGAATTTTGGATGAGAAATACTGGCTCAATCTATCTATGGCTCGGCCCCCAAAACAAAACACAGCAACTCCAAATGTAATTGCCTACTGGCCCCAGAGAGAAACTGACAGCAGCCCAGCAGCCTGTGTGATTTTGATAATGCCCCAAATATTTTGTCATAACAACAGCTTCTCTATGGCGAGAACAACTTGTTAGAAGCGGCGAATCCAAGCAGCTTTTTATTGGAAAGACAGGCCAGAAGTTACTCCACATTGATTAGGAATTTGCAGAGATGGGCGTCCCTCAGGAAGAAAGCAAAATATGCAATAAATGATCAGGACTGTCAGGTGGGAAGGAGGGTAATTGCATCTTGGTTCTGCCACCGAGGGGATCCGATCTGTTTAAGGGACTAAGTCCCTGTAGTCCTTCTCGGGCCACCCTGCGGCCCTGCCCCTTCGCAGCATGGGTGATGAGAGGTTCTGGGTTCTGGGGGCGGCTGCGAGCGCCTGTGTTTGTCTTCCATAGGGGAGAAGCCTTTCCAGTGTGAGTTCGAGGGCTGCGACCGGCGCTTCGCCAACAGCAGCGACCGGAAGAAGCACATGCACGTCCACACATCCGATAAGCCCTATCTCTGCAAGATGTGCGATAAATCCTACACGCACCCGAGTTCCCTGCGCAAGCACATGAAGGTACCAGCGCGGTGGCCGGGTGGAGGGCGAGGCCTGCCTGGCGCACTGGCTTCTCACCGGCCCAGATAACCTCAGCCAGCCCGGGAGGGTCCCCGGGGGGCCGGGGCGGCCGGGGACATTCCTGGGCTGCTCCCCTCTGGGGAGCCCGGCCTCACAGCAGCTGCACTCACACCCAGTCCCCTCTGGTCCCCCCTCCCGGCTTTTGTCTTGCAGGTCCATGAGTCCTCCCCGCAGGGCTCCGAGTCCTCCCCGGCCGCCAGCTCTGGCTATGAGTCGTCCACCCCCCCGGGGCTGGTGTCCCCCAGCGCCGAGCCCCAGAGCAGCTCCAACCTGTCGCCCGCGGCAGCAGCGGCGGCGGCGGCGGCGGCGGCGGCGGCGGCCGCGGTGTCTGCAGTGCACCGGGGCGGAGGCTCCGGGGGCGGCGGCTCGGGAGGTGGCTCAGGCAGCGGCGGGGGCGGCGGCGGGGCGGGCGGCGGGGGCGGCGGCAGCAGCTCTGGCGGGGGCGGCGGGACAGCCGGGGCCCACAGCGGCCTTTCCTCCAACTTCAATGAATGGTACGTGTGAGGGGCCGGGCCGCTCTCCCTGTCTCCCTGCCCTGCCCCAGGCGCTTTGCCCAGGGTACCTTGTGATCGTGTTGTTAAAACCTGATTTTTATGATGATGAAAATGATTTTACCAGCCGAAGGATTTTTAAACAGTTTTTCTTTTTTTAAAGAAACAAAATCTAAGCATGAAAAGAAAAAAAAAAAAAACCTCTTCCGGAGTCTTTGAAGCTGAACATAGAAAAATATGAAATGAAAATGAGAAAAAAAACCCACAAAAAATATTGAACCAAACCCTCCTGCCAACCCCGTGCTCAGTTTCCTTCCCACTCCCGTTCCCAAGTCTTCTGACAAACTGTACATAGCGGGACTCCTTCCTTCTCTGAAGTGATTTTAATGGCTTCTTGGTGTATAGAAGTTTGTCCATTTGTAAACTCTGGATTGCGTTCCTTCCTGCCTTCCTCCCCTTTCCCCTTCTTCCCCTTCCCCAAGTGATGGGCTTTTTCTTTTCTCTTTTTAGTTTACCCGGTTCTTTTTTAAGTAATGTGGAAGAAAATGGTTTATTTTGTACTGTGGTATTGAATATTGTGTTCCTTTTTATAAGGCAACTTGATTGTAAACTTCATGCAACTATAGACTGGGGAAAAAAAACGAGCCGTGCCAAAGTCTCCCTTCTGTTTCTTCAACACACCAACCCGCAGCACACACATACACACCACCACCAACGCTTGTGAATGTATTTTTCTGTTAGCTGGGTTTACATGTGATGTTTTAGTGCTTTTGCAAGTTCAATTCGTTAGTTCCTGTATGAGAGATTGTGGAGGAAAAATAAATGTTGTGGCGTTAGCTTTTTCCGTAATAACACCCTTCCTTCTGTAAATACCCGTTACCATATTTATCCATTTGTAATTAAATTATGGTATTAACTTGCTACAGAGGAAACAATATTTATAAAGAATGTTTCTTAACTATAAATATGTACAATTGTGGGCATAAACTGTTTCAGATTTTTTATTTGAAGGTTTTAAGTGGTTTGATCATTTCTTGTGATATGTTTTGAGAGTAATGCATACAGAAATATAATAAAATGTGTTGAAACTGCATGAACATACTATTCTCTTTTCTAGCAAACTTATTTTTAAAAAATGGGAAGGAGGCACCTCGAGGCCCCACAGGGATATGGGTCAGAGTGGGAACCACCGCTGTGCATTCTGGGAAGGGATGTAGATGCATAGAAACCGGGCTAAACTGCCCCTTTGGCAAAAAGTCTCAAAATTATTTTCTACATCCTTTGTTTAGTAGCTGAGAGTGAATTAAATTTTTGGAAAGCCCCTGTGAGGAATGGCGGCAGGAACCTTAAGAGTTTCTAATGGCTCCATTATCTGAGGGAATGCCTTTCTTTCTTTCAGCTATTTGGACTGGATTTAAGAGCACTAAACATTTCCTTATTCTTTGTTTTCCCCCTTCCCTGCCCCCTTCCTCTCCCTCCCTCTGAAAAGCTGAGGTACAGTTATTTTTAATTGCACGTTTAAAACTGAGCTGAGTACTTTGTTTTTGAACTTGGCCCAATGATTATAGTTTAAAAGGGCCTGTTTCTACCAGAAGTTTTTTTTCCCCCCTTGAAATTTTAAGCAGAGTGCTTGCTTAAGAAATCCTGTATATCTTTAAGCAAAGGAGCTCTGCACTAATAATCAGGATATTCAAGAGAAGGTGATAAATAAGGTATGTTTTAATTTTATTTTGAGATAATAGCTAAGGAGGCAACAAACTTTTGGTCCCAAATAAAAGAGAACCTTTGCAAGAATTCAGCAAAATAAAGGTGATTAAGAAAGTTGCCAGGTGGGAATACCTAAGCCACCAGCTTTTCTGGAAGGTTTGCAGCTTTACCCCCACCCCGCAGTTGGTCGGAGTTTTTAGAAAAGATGCTTTAAGGAAGAAAGCAAAAATAATTTTAGTAACCAGGGGAGAGGGATGGAGGAAATTATTTTTAAATCCCTGAACCATTGAGACGTCTCCATCTCCCTCTCCACGGGTGTCCCTAGATCTCGGAGAGACCCTGGGCATCTCGGATCTCCTCCCCCAGCAGCGAAAAGGTGGGGGCTGCGGCGGCGGCTGCAACACCTCCGTAGGTCACTCGGCACCAGGCAGGGCTCACCAGCCGAGCCCCGGAGCGCCCGGGTTGCTGTGGGGACTGCTTTCTCCTTCCCCGGCAGCCCTCGGCTGAGCCGCCGGCCAGGCAGGGCAGGCCCGAGGGCGCTTAGGGAGAGCAGGGCAACGATGACCTCCCGGAAGCCAGGCTACCTGTTCAGTGGGAAGGGAAGGACTCCAGCCAGCCAGCCTGCAGTGAGAGACTCAGGGTAACAAACGCCAGTCTTGCTCTCCCCAGCGGCCCTTCAGCTGCCTAAGCTCCAACTTCTGAAGCAATCAACTCTCTATTAAAATCAAATTTATAACCCCTAATAATATTAAGCAAAATTATTAAAATAATTGGCATATGTTACTGGTCCTTGGGAGAGTTCATTGAGCACATTATAAGCTGTGAGGAAAATCGTTTAGGGTTTTCTAAAGTCCCTTACCCTCGAGGGGTTGGGGGGAAGAAGGAGTCAGATTAAATATTCATCATAACTCTGGGCAAAAATGAAACGATCTGTTCAAAATGTATTCAACTTTTTAATTTGGGAGGTGGAAATTGTGTTGAGACACCTCCCAAATCTGAGAAGGATGGAATAAGGGGGGGGCACTTTCCCACCAACTCAAGGTCTTAAATTGGGGGCATTTTTTCTCGGTTGAGTGAAGAAGGAAGAGAAGAAGGATCTCACGGCATTGGGGGGTTCAGTCGCTTTGTAGATCTGCAAGTCGGACAGCCATGCGAAAGGCCCCTTAGGTCATGGGCGCTGATCTCACTTTTCAGCAGGAAAATAAAACATGAAGACGAACAAGGAGAGGACGATCACAGCCTAGAACTGTTTTCTCAGTTCACACTAGGATGTGCGGAGCCGGTGGGAGCAGCTTTCCTGCAAAATGGCTCCCAGTTCCTCCGCCCTCGCCTCCCGGGCTTTGTCCAAACAAGCTACCAACCTGACGGTGTGGCCCGGTCTACCTCTTCCGCCCCTCGAATCTCGGGGCCTGCAAGATGGGAGAGGGAGATGGCGAAAGTGTTAGGAGCGTCAGAGATGTCTGATCGCGCGCAGGGGCTGGCAGCGCAGGAGCCCGCGGGCGCTCTGGCTCCCAGGCGCGGGGCGCAGTGGGGTGCAGTGGGGTGAGCACGGCCTCGCTCTCTCCCCCGACCCCCCACGTGGAGACGGACCTAAATGCTAACCTGCCCTTGCCTTGACTCCAGAGCCACAACGCTGAAGCCCCTCCTCGCCTCCCTCGGGGACCCAGAGCTGCAGCGGCCAGAGGACGGTGTCTGGCTGCCACCGCCGTCGACTTGAACTTCAAGGCGCCCAAGCTCGCTCCCCGCGCCCTGCGCTCCATCCACCTCCGAGTAGCTGCCCTCAAAGCGAGAGTCGCTTTATCCGGAGGCGGCAGCTGGAGTCCCCTCGGGAGGCCCATCATTATTATTATTAATTATCGTGATCCTCACTGCATTATTAATGACCACAGTGATGACTGGCATTGCTATCAGCTAGCTTCTCCCAGTTCAGTGATGTCCTCCGAACTCCCTGGCGGGGAAGAGGTCACTCCCAGAACACAGCCCGCGTCGGTTCTCCTTCGGGCTTGGGCAAGGGGAGGTTGGTAAGGCCGAGTCCACGCAAGACCAGAGTAAAGGAAACGCGTCCCAGCCCCGCACACTCATCCCGCGCTGTCCCGGCCCCTTTCCTCTCCGCCGGCACCTTCCTCGCTCTTCCTCCACCCCACCCCCAGCCCCTTTGTCTCTTTTTCAGGCGGATGTTTTCAGTCTCAAGTGGTTTTATCTTCCTCACAAAACCCTGAGATCAAGGGCAGATCACAGGCTGGACCGGAGGCTCGGGTTTCCCTGGACTTTGTGCTATTCTCCCACATCCCTGGGGGTTGGCTAGGAAGGCCTGGGGGAAGGCTGGGCCCTCTAAGTGACCGGTCCTTCCCTGGGTCGGCAGGGCTGTGGGAGGTGTGTCCCAAGTCGGTCCCTGGTGAGCTCACCGGTAGCATCAGAGAGGCGCACCAGAACTGTGAAGTACCCACGAGGGACTCCAGTCTTACCTTTCCCCACATCGTGCCACTAAATAATCCAAAGGGCGCACTGGGCCTTCTTTTTCCAAGGGCTAAGAAATGAAGGCCTCAAAATAACACCCCATCAAGAGTTGAACTGTTGAATGAGTTTGTTTTTTTTTTTCCCTTAAATAGACACGTGCCCCTGAAAGCAACCTTCAGGATCCAAAATGGGGTTCCATACATACTTGTGGATTGATTGATTATAGTCTGATACCACTGTGGTACTGCAGAAACTTGGAGCTCCCCAGCCCACTGCCACCTCCAGCAGACCTGAATGAACAGTTTCTATTTTTAATCGGCAGCTCAGAACTGGGCCCAGAGAAATGTCATCTTTCCTTTCCCTCCCCAAACAGCCCCCTCAGCTCCCTGATGATTGTCACTGGGTTTTTATTTTAGGGAAAAATCTCTCTTCTTTCCAGACTGGAGCTGGGGGCCAGGCATAAACACTCAGGCTCCTCCCGCTGGGTGTCTTCGAACGAAAAGGCAACCGTGTGGCTTTGAACTGGGTGTTACAAGGGAGGACTCCCGTACACTGCAGTCAGGGCAGCCCTCGGTCCGAGTTCACGGTCAAGGTTGTGCAGTGACTGGGACCAGAGCCACAGGCCCCGCCCTGCCTCTGAACTGCCAGGCCCACTTTTCTGTTCCTGAGTCCAGGCCACCTCCTCAAACCTGCCTCAGCCCTCCCACTGCCGCCCCGCCTTTCCCCGGACAGTCCCAGGTCCCTGGGTGCTGGGACCACCTCGGCACCCTCCCACATTTTGTTCCCAGGAGCCGGTGAGCCTCAGAAGCGCTTCGCCTTCTGCTCTAGTCCCTGCCTGAGGCCAGCATCCCTCTTGAATGAGGGAGTTCAGAGTTGCCATTAAGCAGGGACTCTTGGAGGTGCTCACATGCAAGTACACACACACACACACACACACACACACACACACACACTCGCGCGCGCGCGCGCTCTCTCTCTCTCTCTCTCTCCACACGCAGACACACTTTCTCCACATCCCAACACACGCCATTCGCTCACACGTGCTGACCTCCTGTGGCTCTTGCATCTCCGGGCCACCGGCCCGCGTGGGTGGGAAGGACTTGATGCCGACATGGGGGGGGCAGGAAGACCCTGCAAGGGATGCTCCCCCCACTCTTCCGTTCATTTCCATCTCCCTCAACCCATGTCTTAGCTCAGAGGGGGCCAGGCCTGCACAGCACTCTCCATCCAACCTGGCTTCAAAGGGTCTACAGCCCGGTGCAAGTCCCGAGGCTGACGGGCACCTCGAGTCTCCAGCGTGGGGTTGGGATGGGTGGAGGGGGATTGCAGTTGGAGTCTTTCAGGCTCACTCCTAAATACTGCCAAGGGCCAGGCTGCCCTTACCACCTGCGCCCTCCACTCCTCGGGTGTGTAGAGGAGCGCCCCCTTCTCTCAGTTAATCCTGGACTGAGGGGAAAAGTGACCACCCCTCCCACCCACCTCCTCAACCTTGCCTCAGCCCCTTCCTTTCCCAGCCCCCGTGCCCAGCTAGGTTTTCTCTGTCCCAAAGCCTAGGCCGGTGGCCCCGGGGAGCGGAACGCAGCGCGGCGCAGCTAGAGAATGTGGGGGGTGTAGGAAGAATAATAATGTTAATAATGTCAAAGATGATGGTCGTAGTTAATGTTCCAAGACTAGGCTGCTTCTCCGAGGCTGGCAGAGGCCTGGGGAGGCTCTTGACCGGCTAGAACTGGAGTGGGCGTGGAGATCCATTTTCCGAGGGACTCAGCTTGGCCCCGCAAAAATCCTCAACGTCTGGTCTGGAACCAGGCCGAACCGGCCAGGCCCTGCCAGGAGTCGCGCTGGAGCCTCTCGCTGCAGGCAACGCGTGTTTTCCGCCCCTCGGCCCACTTGGGGCCACAGCGGCTGGTGCGGCCGAGTGTGGTTTGCCGAAGCTCTTCGGAGTCGGTGGGGTCCGTGCGCCCGCGGGTCCCATCGCTCCCTCCCGCTGTGTCCGCCGCCTGCCCCCGCGCTCGTCCCCGCCCGCCTAGGAACGGGTGGATTTAATGAGCGCGGGCACTGCGTCGGCCGGGTGGCTCGAAGATGCTCTGACCTGGGGGCGCCGCGAAAGGTCAGGCTCACGTGGGGTCCGACTTGGGCTCCTCCCAGGCCCACGCTGCTCGGATATTGATCCCGGGAGAAAAATAAATAAAAAAGCTGGACATTCAGTCATGAATACTAATGAGCCGGGGCAGGGGTTTTAATTGTTGCGGACTTCCTTTTTCCAGTTAATCTTTATCGCAAACTTCACTGGAGTCAGCCAGCCTTCCTGAGCTTCGCATTGTCTATTCTCTCCCCCCCTCCTTATATTTTCCTGTGCGATGTCCAGGCAAAAGACACCGTTGTCGACGGCACACTGCCCCTCTCAGTGCCCGTGTGAGCGCAAGAGCCCACCGCCCATGTTCCCAGAGTGGCTCTGCTCACTAATACTGGAAATGTAGGGGATCCTATAAAATAAATTGTTTCAGTGTGGCTTTGGCGAGTCTGCTTCTTGACTTCCTCACCCTTAGCGTTTCGGAGACTTCGTGTGTCCTTGGCCTTTAAACTTCCTCCGCACGACTGAATGTTTACCCTGGCCCTGGCCGGGGACTGGCGCTCCTTTTTACTCCAGATGGGTGCATTCTGTCCCCAGACCTTCTCATTTCTCAAATCTCCAGGATTTGGTACTGGCTTTACCAACTGCAGTGACTAAATGTTTCAACTCAGCCATGAATTCTTAGGCAACCTACTTCAACCACGCACATAAATTTGGTGTTTTCTTCGGTACCTAAATTTTAAGCAATGCTGAAATTCCCTGAAACCTAAGGGAACTTTCAGAAAGATTTCTGCCTCTGTTCTTGATATGCATCTGATAACTTAGCTGAGTATTTTTCTAAAATAAAGCCATTTTGAATTTAGGGTTTTTTTTCTCCTCAAAACTGCATAAATTGACATTAAATCCCATAAACCAGTTTTAGCTGTGTGACCAGGAGGGAAAAATGAAAATTCATTTCTGTGACAGACTATATAGAAATGCGTTAAAATCCATGCCAGACAAAAAAAAATCAGCGGGGCTAGAAAGATTTTTAGTATTATTTGGATGCTTAAAGTTTTGGACAAAATAAGCCCATGTTTCATATCCATTGCCAATAGATCCCAGCACTCAAGTCTCCTGAGGATTCTGTTTCTCTTACACTTTTCACTCCAAACTTTTTTTTTTCTTCATACAATGATTTATTATGTAGGTAATTTTAGGGGATACAGTTTACAGCTTGAATTATTAGACTGAACACCTCTGGCTGACACCACGACGCCTTTTTTCCTGGCTGCAGCTGTGAGTCACAACCCCATTTTCATACCCAACCACTGCACATTCCTGCACAATGTATACTTCCTCTTGCAAAGATCAAACATGCTTTGGTCAAAGTGTTTATTTTAAAATGCAGGAAAATTAAAACTAAACACAGCTCTACTGAAAAATCCCCAAATGTATCATATTTTCCTCCTCTTGTGCCCACAAAGAAGTAACAAATTGCACTATTTTCTGGAATAAAATTTTGAATAGAAGGAGAACAGACAGGCACATACAGAGACCATTTTCATTCTATTATTGAAACATACCAGAAAACCTCCCACTTTTGTTCATATTTGGATTTTTGTTTGGATGTCTTTAGTCTTTACCATGAAAACATCACAAGCCAGAAAATAATAACAACATATCATTAAGAAGATGTTGACAGGCATCTAGTTTATTCACCAACCTACACAGATCTCATTCTTAGTTCATTTTTTTCATCTTAATCTTTTCTTTTAATTATATCTTCCAGAATGTGACTTTAAGGGGAGAAAGATATTTGGAAATATTTGCCAATGCAAAACAAAAGGTCTCTTAGAAATAAGTTAACAATTCCCAAACATCTCTGTAATTCTTTGTGTGAAGTGTTTCTTCTCTCCTTTCAAATTAAGGTGAAAAATTACAGGGTAGAATCATGCCTTCTGGCACCTACATCCTGCAAAGTAGGTTTTACCTTTGGGTTTTGGTGGACATGCTACTCTCCTGCAACCCATTATCTATCTGACTGCTTTCCCCAAGTTTCTCTGCTCTCATGTGAAAGAGACGTAGACCTCAGCCGGCTCCTCTCTGAAGCAATTTACTCAGCTTGCCCAGCCACACTGTTCTTTAACGGGACAGAAACTGTTGGGCTGTTTTTAATCAAATTTGGAAGCTGAATCTTTTCCCTCTTGATGACTGTGCCCAGGGGTGGGTCCAGCAGAATGTCTGGCACTGTGGGCAGCAGGCTTGGCCACCCGTTTTTCAGACCCAACACCAGAGAATGTCACTGAACTAATTGCATGCAACAGAAATGTTTCAAACGTATTAGCCTCTTTTACTTCCCATACTTCTCAGTTAAAAAGCAAAAAAAGCTAAAAGGATACGCATTACTTACCGAAGGCAGACCAAGAAACTATAAAAAAGACTTGATGCTTTGAAAATGTACTCTACCAAATCTTTCAAATTAGAGGCTGCCTAGAATCAACAGCAGTAGAGAGTTTTTAGAACTTGATTGGTTAAAACTTTTCTACATATTAGTGACAAGAGATTAACATCAGAAATTTCTTTCTACGAAAAATTGGAGGGAATATAGAAAATCATCTTTGTGTGATACTCTTCTTCCTATCTTTCAAGGGAGACAAATTATAAGGTACACTATTTGGACATTTTTACTTTAAATAAATAAAAACATTTAACTTTCAGATACTATTAAAGATTCTTTGTCAGGTTAGAGAGTCAAGGATTTTCAAGATCAAGAACAAAACAAAGAATCAGATCACACTCTTCCTCTAAAATACATTTCTTCCTTTGCTGGGTTTTCAAATTATCTGCTTGGTGTCTCTTTGTTTATTTGAAAAATCTCTTCAAATTAAAACTCACTGAATATTCTTCCCTAAGTAGCTTAACTTCAGACCTACAAATATTTCTAAAAGTTCTAAATGGAAATAAAAATATTTTGTAAATATTGGCCTCAGCCAATACGTCTTACTACAGTTTCACCAATTTTTTTGTGAGCTTCCTTTCAAAGTTGGTAGATTATCATGTCCATAAAAGTTCTCACATTGAAAATGTCATCTCTTCTGTCAAAATGTCATCTCTTCTGTGACATACATTTGAGAAGCTAATTTTATATAAGTTGGGCTTCATAATTTTATTTCTATTTTTAATTCCAAATGAATTAATTTTAAAACTAGATTTGCTTTAGAGGGAAGATGTCAGTGAAAAAATCTTAAAGTTTGAATCAAATACATCTGTACAACCTTTCAGTGTACACACACACACACACACAACTTTTTAAGAAGAGAAAATATTGCCATTGGTTAACAGTCATATTAACCATCTGACTTCAAATTGCCTTCTAAAAGAGTCTAACAGCTATTTTATAATATGGCAAAAATATCATCTAAAGTTTTAGGGTGACATTTTTCTAAATCTTCCTGTGATAATTTGCTAATTCAGAAAGGAAACAAATAATTGATTTTATTAGACAAAATATTGCTTCATCTATTGTTAAGACAGACAGTTCACATAAGGTGCCATTTTAACTTAAGTAAGTTTTCTTTTCTGTACAAACTGTGTTCAATTGTAGACAATTTATTATTCTCTTGTGCCCCCAGATTCTTGCACTTGAAAACTGAATGTTGGAAACTCAGGTTGGGAACCAAATCAAGTGCCTTGTGTAAAAGTAAAAGATGTCTCCTTCTGACAGATGCTACTTTGCTGTCCTTCTCTTAAACAACCTCAGAGCTAAATTAGCCTCATCATTTGCCTCTTTTTTCCCCCTCACATTTGTGGTCCAAGCAGCAGCAGCAGTCCCTGCAATAGACCACAGGCTCTGTCTGGTACTAGAAGTATCCTTTTTTTTTTTTCTTCTTCAAGTTTCACTTTGTGTTTAAAATGCCATAAATAAGTTTTAAAATCATTTTTAAAAAAGCACTTTCAAGAAGCATTTCCTTTCCTACTGCCAGACAGCGCTGTTCCCCAACCCCTTGGCTAGAACCCTTGCTTTCGATTTGTTTGTTTCACGCATTTCCCTAAGGACCCAGGCTCTTTGCGCTGCTTAATTCTGCTTTAAAAATGCATCGCTTTTGCTCTGACTCTTTCTCTGAAACAAATTGCTATCGAAAGTGTATCAGCTTTGTTCCGAATATGGGATTTGGATCAATATTCCCATGCTACAAAAATTTTGAAAATCGGTTTTTTTGGTTGCAGAAATCCACATTTTTGCAATGTATTTTCAATTGCAGTACGGTTGCCTGCATTTCTCATAAAAAAAGTAGCGATTATCGTCTGTTTAGACTTGCCTTTATGATTATTTTTAGACCGTGTATCATTACCTAACTGGTATGTGTTCTTCTGTCCAGCTCTTGATGATCTAGTTGAATTCTAGACATTGTGCCAAGAAGTGTATTTGAAGCAGATAAGTACGTTTAATACAAATGCGTTTTGTTAGACCTGATGGATGCTATTTTTCTTTTAATAGGTTTGTAGCAAACTAACACAATAACACAATGTATTCCTTTTCAAGGTACATTGTTGAAACAGGTCTATTAAGAGCGCGTTGAGCTATTTCTCGCTTCTATTGAACAGTCTGTTGCTCAAACACAACAGCCAACAAACGCCAGCTGCCTCAACAAAAGTAGAAACCTAACCCTTTTATGTAATGTTTTAACAGAAAGGGTAGCTCTGTTTAATTAAAAACATTGATGATTCAGTGAAACAATGGAAACTCAAGTTCAAGTGGTGCTCTATTGATTTAAGATGATTTTTACTAGCAATGGGTACAATTCATTTTTCCCCCAGCTCTCTCTTGTGTAAAGGCGTTCCTTCTTGGGGCATTATTTGGGTGAATAGGAAAAGACAGAGATGGCTATTGCCTTAGAAACCTGATTAACGCACACTGCTTTGACGGTAAGGTGTTTAATTTCTAAGTGCACCCCATATTTTTTGTCAGTTTATTCGCGGCGGGGACGCTTTGAAAGTAGCTCCTCTCAGCAGGTTAAAAAGTGAAGTCTGCGTCCTGGCATTTAAATGTCTTTGTTATTGTGTCAAGCAAGTTGTTGAAAACTGCATGCCCGGAATACTAAGGTTGGGTAGCTAGAGGGGGCAAGTTGTGTGTGTGTGTGCACACGCGCGCCCCTGGGCGAAGGGCTGTGTGTGCGAAGACAATTATTTTCATCAGCTGCTGTCTAGCCCGCGCCCGACTGCTCCTCTTTGCAGAACCGACGGCCTCCGGGCTTTCAACTCTGGAAGCGAAGCAGGACGAATTCCTCCATGGAGACTCCCTCCTCCGGAGCGTCGAACTCTCCCTGCCCTGGGGAGCCGGGCCCGATCCAGGGGAGCCTCGAGGGCCGCGGGGCGCCGGCTTTCCCCTGCCGGAGACCCCCGGGGGCTGGCCGGGGTCGGCACCGCCCGGGGCGGCGCTAGGCGCGCGGGGCGGTGGCCGGGTCCAGGTGGGCGGGGGCAGGTGGCTCCTCGGCCGCGGGCGCGGGGCCCAGCGAGAGCCGCGTCTCGCTGCCCTCCTCCGCCCCGGGCCCGCGGGCGAGCCGCACGGCTCCCGTCGGTGCCTCCCGCCAGACTGGTGTGACGAGGGCCCGCAGTCCGCCCCGAGGGCCGCCTCCGCCAGGGCACCGGGGAAGGGCGCTGGCTTTCCGGCAGCCTGTCAGGGCCGCGCGGGGCCCCGGGCGCGTGCGGACCGGGCGGCCCTTCGGCCTCGCACCCTCCAGGCCGCCGTAGGCCTCCAGGCCGCACTTCCGCCGGCTCCCGGCGTGCTGTGCGCCCCGCGCGGGAAGGCCGCGACGTGTGGCGGGCCGCCTGCACGGCGAGGATCCTCGCAGCCGCGGGCGCTGGGGGCCCCGAAGGCCGGAGAGGCCGGGACACGAGGGAGGGTGAGGCCTGAGAGTCCTCGCGGCCCACCGTGGGGGACGAAGCCTGAGGAGAAGGCGGCCTGAAGGGGACTCAGAGAGGGGGACATCCACATGGGCGCCTCAGGCCCGGAGCGAATTGTTTAAGCCCTTCCTGGTGTTTAAAGAGGGTTTTTCAGTTTTTAAAGAATGTTGTAAAAAAATATCAGCCCTTGTTAACTCCCTCATTACATGCTTTTTTTCCCTTCAACCCAACAAGCCTATTTCCTGAGACTGAGGAGCTATGAAAGTGTTTAAACACGTGTCAAGTGTCTTATAAATAATACAAATTCATAAAGAAGAGGAGGAAATTTTTAACTGATACCTGAAGGACTTGGCATGGCTGCCTTTCTCTACGAGGTTATTTTTGGCTGTGGACTAGAGGTGAGGCGCCTGACATCTTGGGGCCTCCAGGAGCTCTCGCCGGGCTGTCCGAGTCTTCCCGCCTGGAAATGCCTGCTAGGCGCCCTCGTCCAGTGCCTGGAAGTTCAGGTGCTCTACACAGTTTGTGCAAAACAGAGTTCATACCCAGTATTTTGGAGTCACCCCTCATTTCCTCTCAACTCCTATCCCTTTCCCTATTTTTGCTTTTTGCTCTCTTTCTGTCAGAGTACTTACCTGTTGTGGTGACTTTGCGATGACCTTCCCCTGCCTTGTTACATGGCAGTGCTGCTTGTTGCCAAAAGGACAGTAGGAAAGATGACGTTTGAGCTTTCATTTGGGATCTGCATTATCAAACCATCTAAGTTTTTGTATTCATTCTCTTACCTAGAAAAGCTTTAAAAAATGTTTTCCTGGTATATTTTGAGAATGAGGAAGGTAAGTAGAGGGTATTATTTTAATGTAAAAGCATATATAGATGTGTATATAGACGTATATAAGATAACTTTAGCATTGTTCCTTCTGCAAGAAAAAAGGTGTAGCACCACTCTTCAGTCTCTTAGATGACAACTTTTCATATTGTCATCTAAGAATCATTCTAAGAAAGATTTCTGTATTTTAATTCTTTTAAAATGTCTAAACTAGAGAGAAATGTCAAATTTTTCAGTTATTAAAGTAATTAAATATTTTCTTAAAGTCAAAAGCACCTTAATTTTAAAAGATTATACTCAGAGTATAATTATTCTCAGTGTAAGAAATTAACAAGCACTGACTACATTACAAATACAACATTTTTTTTTTTTTTTTTGTGGTGCTGGGGATTGAACTCAGGGCCTTATACTTGCTAGGTGAGCACTTTTTTTTTTTTGATAGAGTTTTACTATGTGTAGTTGAGCTGATCTTTAAATCCCTTTTGTAGCCCAGATTGGCCTCAAATTTACAATCCTTCTGTCTCAGCCTCCTGAGTGCCGGGATTATAGGCATGTGCTACCACACCCAGCCCAACGTTCTTTTTTTTTTTTCTTTTTCTTTTTTTGGTGCTGGGGATTGAATTTAGGATCTTCTACTTGCTAGGCAAGCATGCTACCATTTGAGCTAAATCCCCAGCCCTCAGCCCAACATTCTTAATTTAAGGGTTTGATACTTCTATCTTATACCTTGATCATATTGTGGAAAAAAAAGTTTTTTTTTTTTTGTTTGCTTTTGGAGACAAGGTTTCACTGTGTAGTCCACACTGGCCTTAACCCATGGAGTCCAGGCTAACCTCAAACTCATGGTGATCCTCCAGCCTCAGCCTCCTGAATGCTGGGACTACAGGCATGTGCCACCACACCTGGCAGTTTTAGGTATTTTCAATAACAAGTCTGGTAAACTACCTTATATATCTTAGTATATGATAGTATATTGCAATTAAGTGAAGTGGTGCATGCCTATAATCCTAGCTATTCAAGAGACTGAAGCAGGAGTATGGCAAGTCCCTACAAAGAGATTTAAAGGCCAGTCTGAGCAACATAGCAAGTCATTGTCTCCAAGTAAAGAAAAGAAGATGGGATGTAGATCAGCACTAAAGTGCTTTCTTAGCATGGATGAGGCCCTGGGTTCGTTCCTTACTATCACAGCAGAAAAGTGAGCCAACAAACAAAAAATGTACATTTTGGATCTCTTCTCCAATTATTTACTGTATTTTCGTTTGTAGGTTTTGCCACTCACCATGATTGCCTTGTCTGTACTACTGATGCTGTAGTTCTGCTGAATGTTGCCCCTATTGCCAGGCATCTCTTCTGTGTGTGTTGTACTATTTTTTTCTGGATACAGTTGGTGATCACTGTATTGGTAGAAATTCCAAAGCTTTGTTCATTGTTGATTGTGTTGTATTCTGTTAGAGGATTCCAAAATGGTTTGTAATATACTCTGTCACTGGTTTTAATATAAACAGTATTTTCATTTTTATTCATAGTCCACTCTTTTCTTAGAGCCCAGATTTGAATCCAAAGTGGTCAGAATAAAAGGTAATTCCTAGTCTCAGGAACTGTAACTGTGGTACATTCAAAATTACTCCTCTTCTGTAAACACTAAGGGTCTTTGTTTCTAGATCAAGCAACATGATTTTTTCTTTGTTTAAGATAATATGGTTATGGGCTGGGGATTTAGCTCAGTGGTTAAAGTGCCTGCCTGGTAAGCACAAGGGCCCGAGTTCGATCCCCAGCACCAAAAAAAAAAAAAAAAAAAAAAAAAAAAAAAAAAAAAAGATAATATGGTTATTCCCAGGAAGCTTTTCAGTCTCACATGTAAATACATTTCAGGTGATTGTTTTCCTGTCCTTTCAGATTTGCTCTGATGTCGGTGAACCCAAGTGACAGAAACAGCTTAGACCATATATTTGAGGTATAGTGGGGGCTGTCCCCCCTCGAGTACAGTCATTCAGACACAGATCTGTGCATACGTTGACGACCCCGCTCTCTCAAATCGGCAGATGAAAACTTTGCTGAGCCCAACAAATGCCTTTCTGGTATATAAACAGTTCCAGTAAGAATGCCAACCATCTTCTGAAGGTCAAGCAATAAATTGCAAACAAAATAGTCCATATATATGTGTATACATATATATATATATGTATAAAATTTATTATTCTTCAACATTAGCCAGTTGCAAGCAAACTGCCCTATCTAGGCATTCTCTGAGACAACTCATATAGGGCATTTTGATCTTTTTGTTTACATACCATTCCCCATTCTGTGAAAGAACGTGGTGCCTCTTAGCAGGGAGTGGTGGTGCATGCCAGTAATCCCAGCACTCTGGAGGCTGAGGCAGGAACATTGCTGCAAGTTTGAGGCCAGACTGGGCTACATAGTGAGTTCAAGACTGGCCTGAACTACATGATGAGACCCTGTCTCAAAAAAACCAAAGCAAACAAAAACAAAACAAATACTGTGCCTCTCTGTAGTGTACTACCAGGTAGCTTATTCTGTATGGTAGGGTTAAGGCAGGTATGGAAAATGATTAAATATTATAAAGTAAATGTGAAAAATGACTAATGCATAGTATAGTAAATGCCTTAAAAGGAAATATCAAATTGTTATATGTCGTTCAAAGATATATAAGATAATATCAAAAACTATAGAAAGATTATAAGAAAAAATATTTAGGCTAGTGGCATACTTCTCAATAGACATGTTAAAGACAAAGGAATGATATTTTGAAAGGAATAAAAGAACAGTACTGGAACCAAAAATGCCATACCTAGCTAAATTACCATTAAAAAGTGAGAGTTAAACAATTTTAGGGGTTGGGGATTTAGCTCAAGTGGTAGAGCGCTTGCCTACCAAATCCCTGAGTTTGATCCCCAGCACCCAAAACAAAAATAAAAACAATTTTAGACAAAAAAGTGGTAATTTACCTTTCCCATACCATTGATACTTTTCTTTTTCCTGTACCATTGATACTTAATACAGAAGGTATAGGATGTATAGGAAGAAGAAATCTATTAAACACTGAATGAGGGGTTGGGGATTTATCTCAAGTTGTAGAGCACTTGCCTAACAAGTGGAAGGCCCTGATTTCAATCCCTGGCACCACCGTCCCTCGCCATAAAAAGAAAAAAAACAGAATGAACCTCAAGAAGTAATGTTGTAGCTAGGTGTGGCTGTGCATGCCTGGAATCTCAGCTCTCTGGAAGGCTGAAACAGGAGGATCCAAAGTTTGAGTCCCACCTGGACAATTTACCAAGACTCTGTCTCAAAATTAAAAAAAGAATATAAAAAGGTCTAGCGATTTGGTTCAGTATGAAGGCCCTGGGTTTGATCCCTAGTACTCAGAAAAAAAAAGTTATGCAAAGAAGTTGATTGCTAACGTGAGACTATTGAAACTATAATTGCATATATAAAATAATGTCTGAGAATGTATGTAGTGGCACATACCTGTAATCTCAGCACTCAAGAGGCTGAGGCAGGAGGATCACTGAGTTTGAGGCCAATTTGGGCTACATAGTGAGTTCAAGTCCAGCCTGAATTGCATAGTGAGACCCTGTCTCAAAAAACAAAACCCCCAAAATTTAAAAAAAAAAAAATAGTGACTGATTTAGGATGCTTAAAAAGACACTGGTAGGGGGGGCACTGGGGGTTTAGCTCAGTGGTTAAAGTTCTTGCCTTGCAAGTGCAAGGCCCTGAGTTCAATCCCCAGGACAAAAAAAAAAGACACTAGGGGGATAGAGATGTAGGGTTTAAACTGTGTAGAAGTAAAATGTGATGGTGACAATAGTAAAATACATAGGAAGGGGAAAATGGAAACGTGCTATTTTAAGGTTCTTAGTATGAAATGGTTCAATATTAATTCCTGATAGATTGTTACAGGTCATCCCTAGAGTAACCAGTAAAGGGAGACACAAAGAGATATCTACTCCCAGCTCCAAATTGCCAGTAAATTTGATAATTTACAAAATGGACAAATTTCTTCCCTTTTTTCTTATTCTTTTTTGAGGATTGAACCCAAAGGCACTGTGCTACTGAGTTACATCCCCAGCCCTTTTTATATTTTATTTTGAGACAGAGTCCTACTAAGTGACCTAATTGGCCTTAAACTTGTGAGCCTTCTGCCTTAGCCTCTTGAGTAGCTGGGATTTCAGGCAGGCTCCACCTTTTTGGGCAGGACAGATTCCTTGAAAAACACAAATGCTGAAAATGACAAGGAGTTTAAAAGTTGGTAGCTCTATGTTTAGTAAAGAATGTACATTAATAAATATAAATCTTTCTGTTTCGATAGAAGCAGCAAAAGCACTTAAAATTCAGCCCTTGTTCATGGTAGAAACTCTTAGCAAACCAAGAATAGGACATCTTCAACCAGTTAAAGAATATCTTCCAAAACCCCAGAACACTATACTCGGTGGTAAAAGACTTAATACATCCTCACTAAAATGGGGAACAAGAAGGATGTTAGCTCTCACCACTGTTTTTTTTTTTTGGGGGGGTGCTGCAAGTGCTCTAACCACTAAGCTAAATCCTCAGTGTTCTCACCACTCTTAACTGAACATTGTTCTAAATTTCCTAGTTTTGTAGCCTGTGCAATAAGTCAAGAAAAAAAAATAAGGCATAAGGATTGGTAAAAAATAAATAAAACTTACATGTTCAAGAGGAAATGGCTAATAAGCTAGAAGTTCATTTCTTTTTTATGTAATAGCTCAAAGAAGGTAGATATTCTCCACAGAAGCTCCTAGAGACACCCACTAGTTGACCAGCTTATTATCTTCAATATATAGTTTGCAAGGTCACTGTAGATTGTAGCATTCAACATGCTAGTGTGAAGGATTGTAAAAAGACAGAGAACATATTCTAAATATCTTCAGGCCTATACGCAGGTGCATCCCATTGTTGGCAACTTGGAAGCAGAATTCCATCCAAGTGTGCCTACGAGGCAAACACTATATAATGGTTTCCAGTCCCTGGGAAGGACTTAAAATACCTCTCCAGTTTCTGCTAAGTTTCTTATATTTTCTGGTTCCCAGGTCTCACAGGAAGTGTTACACAAACCTAGCTGCTGGAGGTCAAGTCTGGTGAGATGGAACACTTGCACATTAAGTCGGACAAAGCAGACTTATGCACAGCAGGCAGCAAGGGTAAGCAGAAGTTTAGGATCCACAATGAGCTGGTCTCCCCAGTCTCAGGAAGGTTACCCAGAGTGGACAGAATCTTGTGTATGTGTGCCTCACTTCACAACACTGCAACTGAGAGAACTAGAAAGCAGTCTGCTCTGAATTTCACATATCGGGGAACATTTGGATCACCAAGCTCAAGTGTTGCCAAACAACTGTTCTAGGAGGAAGGAGAACAAAGCTGAGCTAATCCAGACAGTCCCTCCTTTTCCCAGGCTGTTGCACTGTGGGTAGATGCTGCCTGAGAACTGAAAGTAAGAGGAGAAAAACTGGGTCAGCCAAGGCCATTCAGGGACTGTCCTCTTGTAGCAATTTTGTCACCCTCAAAAAAAAGTGGAAATGCAGCCCAGTGTGAAGGCCTTGGGTTCAATCCTCAGTACCTCTCCCCCCCAAAAAAAACCAAGATTATACTGACTCGTAAGATTAATATATTTAATGGCCTGAGTTATTGGAAAATGTGAAAATGTGGGGAAATTGGAACTGTTCTTTAATGTTGGTAGGACTATACATCGGAATTATTTTTTGCAATTAAAAAAATTGAGTTAGGCATGGTGGCAAATGCCTGTAATCCCCGCACCCTGGGAGGCTGAGGCCGGAGGATGGTGAGTTCAAGCCCAGTCTGGGCAATTTAGTGACCTTACCAACTTAGTGGGACCCTGTCTCAAAATACAAAATAAAAAAGGGCCAAGGATATAGGCTCTGAGCTCAATTCCCAGCACTACAAAAATAACATCAACAAAAAAACACCCTCCAAAAAAATCTCAAAATAAAAAATCATGCAAATTGCTGTCACTCAACAGGGAAATGAATATATAAATTTGGCTTAGTCACACAGCTGAACACCATGTAATATTTAATCAACTGTATCTAAATGATTACCATGGATCTCAAATATAATACATATAAAAAGTTAAAACTGGGTGTAGTGGCCCATGCCTGTAATCCCAGCACTCTGGGAGGCTGAGGCAGGATTGCAAGTTTGAGCCTACCTTGGACAATTTAGTGATTTAGTGAGATCCCGCCCCCACCAAGGAAAAAAGTTCTAGGCTTGTAGGTTATTGGGAAGGCCCTGGGTTCAATCCCAGTATAAGGGCGGGGTGTGTATGTAAGTTTTAGAACATTTCATGCAGTATGATATTATTTATAAACTTCTCAAACAATAGTGAGCATATGAAGTATAGGAACAGTCATGATAATACTACTTTAGGATAGTTGTTATCTCTATGGAAATAAGGAGGGTATAGGTAAAGCAGAGCTTTTAGTTGTATCTGTAACATCTTCTCCTTTTTTAAAAGAGTGACATGTAAATTTGGCAGTGTGTTAATATCTTTGGGTATCATTTAATTTTCTGATACTTTGTTAATTTGAAATGATTCATAACTGAAAGATTTTAGAGTATTATGGAGTCCAGTAACTTTGGTAAACAGCAGAAATACATTTCACAAGAGGGCTCATACATGAATGTTTGGGCTGGGGATGTGAGGGGCTTGCATCAGGCCCTAGGTTCAATGCCCAGGACCTCCACAATATGCATATATAAAAAGAATGCATAGCTGCTAATTCATTTTTTAGGTAAAAATTTTTCTAAGCTCATGCCCAGCATGTGCAAGGCCCTGGGTTCCATCTTCAGCACGCTCCCCCACACTCCCCTCACCACCCAAGAAGGCTCACTCCTCAGTACTACAAATAAAAGAAAAACAACAAAGAAACACAGCAGTAGGTGATTCTGATGTTTGAGGGTCACTGGTGGTCACATAGTGAAGCCCGTGGAGCCGTTTGGGAAGCACCATGCTTCCATCCACGTCCCAGGGTGTTTCTGCTAGCCATTTGGTTTATATACATCATTCACTGTGGAGAAAATTCATAGAATTTGTAGTAGATATGCACAGAGGTTGCTATAGTGGTGGACCTGCTGAAGCCCACGTAGCAAGATGTGCAGGAACTCCCTCTTGTTGTGCAGGCCCTCTCTTCTGGGCGTATGGCTGTTCACTTAGTGGTACAGAATGAAAAAAGAGAGTGAGACGAGGTAGTATTGATGAGAAAGAGATGAAAGACCACTAAAAAGTGAGCACTAATTGAAACAGATTTCAGAAGTGTAGGTTTTGGAGACAATGTGTTTATCTTTGTGTATATTAACAGTCATATTCTCTAGTCTGGCCTGTGGCATTGGCCTGTAATCCCAGCTGCTTGAGAGGCTGAGGCAGGAGGATGCCAACTTCTGGGCTACCCTAGGTACTAGCAAGATTCTGTCAAGTAAACAGACCAACAGTCTTTTCTGTTGGGATGTCTTGATGATGGTATCTATAAGGCATTTGGATGCCTAGCATGCAGGAGACCTTGTGTTTGATTCCGGGCCTGCAAAAATTTTTTTAAAAAATTGGACATGAGGCTCTGTTGAGGCCAGTCACAACTTGAGAAGATTTGAAAGTTACTTACATGACAACTGATGTCATGGAAATAGGTGAGATGTACTACATCTCCTGTTTTGGATAATACTTTTTTTTTTTTTTTGACTCAGAGCTGGTGAATAGCACACAACAGAATCTAAATAAAAATTGTATCCCCAGCACCCCCTCCAAAAAAAAAAAATTGGCTCTAGGGGATGGGAGTAAGCTCAGTGGCAGAACCTCTGCTTAGCTGGCAAGTGTAAGGCCCTAGGTTGGACCTCAATACCAAAAATAAGTAAATAAAATAAAGGATAATAAAATGTAAAAACAGGCTCGCTGGGGATTTAGCTCGGTGCTTACAGTGCTTGCCTTGCAAGCACAAGGCCCTGAGTTTGATCCCCAGCACCAAAAAAAAAAAAAAAAACTACCACCACCAACAAAAAAACAGGGCTAGGGCTGGGGATTTAGCTCGGTGCTTACAGTGCTTGCCTTGCAAGCACAAGGCCCTGAGTTCGATCCCCAGCACCACAAAAAAACAAAACAAAACAAAAAAAAAACAGGGCTAAAGTCTAACATAGATTTACTTCCAAAAACAAAAACATTTTTTTCATTTCTACGTATAAACTTTTATCACCAAATACCTGTCCTTTTTAAAATTCAAAAAGCTTCAAACTATTTAAACATTTTTTGGAAGAATTAAAACTCAAAAGGAACATAATGTAACAAATAGACATGATATTTTCCCACTACTGACAATTTTTACATTTTAAGAAAATCTAGGCCAGGTGCAGGTGGTGGCATGTGCCTGTAATCCCAGCCGTTAGGAAGCTGAGGCAGGAGGATTGCCAGGAGTTGGAGGCCAGCCTGGGCTACATAGTCATTTCTTTCTTTTTTGGGGTGGGGGGTGTGCTGGGGGTCGAACTCATAGCCTTGCACTTGGTAGGCAAGCACTCTACCACTGAGCTAAATGCCCAAACCTACATAGTCATGTCAAGGTCAGCCTGAGCTGCATCTCGAGACCCTGTCTCAAAAATAGGAAAACCAGAGGGTGGGGATTTCGCTCAGTGGTAGAGCACTTGCCTAGAAAGCACAAGGCCCTGAGTTTGATCCCCAACATCACCACCCACAAAAAGAAAACCCAAATTAGTTTTTGTGATGACCTGAAATTAATGTATGCAATGTCCATATTGTTAGTTGTTTACATTTCTATTCTAAATAGTAGTAACTCAGTTAAATGTTGTTGCCTCATTGTGATCCAGAATTTTCTTTTTTTTTTTTTTTCTTTTGCCATGTTGGGAATTGACTCTAAGGCTCTGGATGTGGGACAAGTACTCTTTTATTTTGTTTTGTTTTGTTTTTTTGAGACAGGGTCTCGCTATGTAGTTCAGGCTGGCCTTGAACTCACTATGTAGTCCAGGCTGGCCTCAAACTCCTGGCAATCTTCCTGCCTCAGCCTCCCAAGTACTATGATTATAGGTGTGCATCACTATGCCTGGCTTTAGACAAACATTCTCACTACTGAGTCATACTTCAGCCTAGAAATGGTTCTTAATTCATTTTAATTAGAAGAAAAAACATCTTGCTATCAATACGGGGGTGGATTTCTCAAATATAAAATTTAAAAGAGGGGCTGGGGATTTAGCTCAGTGATTAGAGTGCTTGCCTTGCAAGCACAAGGGCCTGAGTTCGATCTCCGGCACCACAAAAAAAAAAAAAAAAAAAAATTTAAAAGAACACAGTTGGGGTAAAATCTACATGCAGTAATATTTTATAGTGACTCAGAAAATTTATGGATTATTATGATGGTTTAACTTAATGAACTTAAGTAAAGCTGTATTGTAATTGCATTATTAAAATTTGTGTTAGATTGCTAGGAATCTTCTTTTGCCATCTCTGTGTTTCTCACACTGGAATTTTTGTCCATTCCAAGTGTCTCAAGTCAGCCACTACATTTGGCCTTGAAGATGAGTCATCGATATACTAAGACAGGCCATGGTAAAATCATTTTTATACACCACCATGCCTGGCTTTACTTTTTATTTTGAGACAGTGTCTCACCGAGTCGCCCAGCCTGGGCTTGAGCTTCACTCTTCCTACCTTAGCCTCCCGAAGAGCTAGGATCACAGGTGTGCACCACTATGGCTGGCCTAAAATCTTTTAACTATGTGCAATCAATACAAGAAAACTTTGAGGAGAAATAAATGAAAATATGGCAAGAAAAATACCACAAGTAATGTGAGGAGACAAATGATTAGGTGGGATAAATATTTGCAACTTGAATTACAAAGACATGGTGTTCCAAACCTAGTGTTACAAAAAATGAACAGACACATCAATAATTAAATGGAAAGAAAGAGGTAAAATTCTTAGCATGTGCAATGTCTTGGGTTCAATCCCCAGCACAATTTAGAAAAAAAGGTCACATTCTTAAGATATAAAGAACCCTTAGAAATAAACTAAGAAGGAACAGCAACAAACCAGTAGAAAATGTAGAAGTTTCAGAAAATGTGGAAAGATATTTGAGCGCACTTGTAGATTAAAGGCAAACTAAGATTAAATAATTTATTATCTATAGTGTCAACAAAAATTAAAAAGTTTAATACATACTTTGTTGATGGGAAAGTAGATACTTTATCGGAAGAAGTACAAAAGGTCCATACTTTATGGAAGGGATTTGCTAACATAGAGAAACTTTACATTTGCACTTACCATTGTGTTAATTTCCTACTGCTGCTGTAACAAATGGCTACAAATGTAGAGGCTTAAATCAACACACATTTATTATCTTATAGTTCTGGAGGTCAGATGTCTAAAATGGTTCTCTGAGGATGTTTTCATTTCAGAGACTCTAGGGCATATCAACTTCTTTGTCATTTTAGAGGCTGCATGCATACCTTGGCTCGTGGCCCCTTCCTCCATCTTCAAAGGCAGTGGTATAGCATCTGTTCTCTCCTCTGACCTGCCTCACTAGCCTGGCCGTGGTGTAGCCTTGTGATCACACCCACTCACACTCAGGGTCTTTCATCCCATCTGCAGAGTTCCTTGTGAATGTAAAGCAACATATTCACAGATTGCTGGGACTGGGACATAAAAATCTTTTGGGGAGTAGGCAGCATTCTAATATACCCTTTAACCTGGCATTTCTAGTTTCAGGAATCTGTTCCACAGACATATCTACATATACAAGCATATTATGCAGTGTTGTTTATAATAACTAACTGGAAACAATTTCAGTGTCCAGCAACAGGAGACTGGTTAAGTAATAGTACAGCCATAAAATGCAATATTATGAACCCGATGTGGTGGTGCACGCCGGTAATCCCAGCACTTGGGAGTCTGAGGTAAGAGGATCTGTCTCGAGTTCAAGGCCAGCCTGAACTACACAATGAGACCCTGTCTCAAAAAAACAAAACAAAGCAAAACAAAACTAAATGAATACACACAAAAAGGGAGATTGGATTGACAAAAAATGAATAAAAGTTCTGATCTCTGTAAATTGAGAAGGTATAAAGAGGTAGCTGAGGCTTCTCTTTTTAGTTACTGGGGATTTAATTACTCTACCGTGAAACTGATTTATTGAATACTTTTTATATTATTTGATTTCTTAATTATGAAAATATATAACAAAACATCTCACAAAAGAGATTTTTTTCTTCATGTTAGACAGCTTTATAGAAGGCTTCATTTAAAGGGAGAACTGAGCTCCCGGCCTGCTCCAAGGTGTATATGTTTTCTAATTTGAGTCCTTGATTTTTTTTTTTTTTAAACTTTATTTTAATGGTTGAGTCCTTGATTTAAGGAGTATGTTCAGTGGGTCCCAGTTAAATGCAAAAGTGTAAAACATTAACCCAGATAGTCATCCATTCGTAGTTTAATATTGTTTTAAATTTATTTTTCTTTTTTTTGAGACAGTGTCTAAATATGTAGTTCAGGCTGGCTTTGAACTCACTGTGTGGCCCAGACTGGCCTGGAATTCACAGTGATCCTCCTGTGTCAGTTTCCTGCGTGCTGACCTTTTAGGCATGTACCACTATGCTTGGCATAAAATTCTTTAGAATCTAAGTTTATATCATCAGTTTCATGGAACATTTGGGAAAGTTCTGATGGAAGACAGAGGACTGGGAAATGCTAAAATAATATACTGCAGTATGATCTAGGGTTGGCCCTTGGCTAGTAAGAGATGTAGAAAGCACTTGAGTGCTTGGAGCTTGGTAGTAGAGGGAAGAGTCTCAAATACAAATATCTAAGTGACAACTCCTATGTTTAGTTTTTAGTTTAGCACTGCCTGAAAAACCATGTTTTTTATTCTATGCCACATGACTTTCATTTCTCTTTCTTAGGCAGTACATTTCAACAGAACACAGAAGACCTATATTTGAATCCTATCCCTGATATTTACCATCCAGGTAAAATTGGACAAGTTATTAAACCTCTCTAAGTCTCAGTTTTCTCATCTATGAAATGGAATAAAATAACAAGTTGTGAATTAAAACAACTACCAGATTAAAACCAAATAAATTATGTGATAGTATGGGCTAAGTCTTGAACCATAAAAGTCGTCCCTGTCTTTTGAAGAGATGAACAAATGAGTTACCTTTGGATTGTTGAGGATGGAGCCGGGAAGTGTATAAGTCAATTAAAGTAACTCTGGAAGCAGAAACTGCGCAGGTGTGAGTGTCAGATTGGCAGAGTCAGAGGGAGACACATTTATAAGATAAGTTTGACTCAGGATGAATCTTGAGGGCTCATGGTTCGTCTAGTGGGTTAACATTAGGCCAGGACAGTGCACACACTGGATGGACAAAAAAGTTTCTTAATGGTTTTGTTAATCAGTATTTATTCACATTAGAGTCTAAGCTTTGTAATTGTTATGCTGTACTTTTCAGAGTCTTCTTTCCTTCCTTGATTTTGATAAAGGAATTAATGTTTTTCCCATCATGGCCGGGGATTATACATTGATACATCTTGGAATCATTCACAGTACTTTATACCCAATAAATATTTTTGCTAATGATATATGATCCTTTAAATTAGATTATAGGCTCAATAATTATATATTTGTTCTTCCCTAATTTTTATTTTAAAAAATTTCAGACACAGAAAAGCTGAAAAAATAGAACAACAAACACCGCCATCTGAATTCATTATTTTTGAAAAAATTTTTTTGGGTGCTGGGGATTGGACTCAGGGCCTTGCGCTTGGTAGGAAAGCATGCTACCATTTGAGCTAAATCCCCAGCCCCTGAATTCATTCTCAACATTTTGCCACATTTGCTTTATTCTTGTCTATTTATATGTAATATCTATAAAATTTATATATGCACATTATGTACAGTGAGTATAACAATTTTATACGTATCATTTGACACTATGACCCGAGGCCCTTAGCCCTTAAGCCTTGAATTAAGCATAGGGACATTCAAGCTGGGCATGGTGGTACAGGCCTATAATCCCAGCACTCAGGAGGCTGAAGCAGGAGGGGCACCATAAATTCGAGGCCAGCCTGGGCTACACAGTGAGTTCAAGGCCAGCCTGAACTATATAGTGAGACACTGTCTCAACAAACAAAAACAAAAACAAAAAACAAAAAAAAGATAAATAAAAAGAATAAGGACAACCTCCACTATAGTTGTATTAGCATTATCATGAATTCCAGCATGTATTTCATATTCAAATTTCTCCATTTGGCTAAACATATGTCAGTCAGTTATATATTTAGTGTATGTTTTGAGACAGGGTCTTGCCATGTATGTCAGACTGGCCCTCAACTTGAGGTGATCTTCTTACCTCAGTCTCCCAAGTGCTGGGGTTATAGCCCTGTATCACCATGTCCGGCCAAACATATGTCATTTCTATATAGTTTTTCTTTTAAAGAGCTAGTCAGATTTTCCACATTATTTTCCCTGTAGTCTTTTTTTGATTTCGAATAGTCCATTACCTTTTCTTTTCTCTGTCCTCCCATTTTTTCTTCCTTTTTTTCCAAGACTGAAGATTGAACCCAGTGCTTAACATTGAGCTACATTCCCAGGCCTTTTTTACTTTTTATTTTGAGACAGTTTCTTGTTGTCACTAACTTGCCTAGAATGGGCTTGAACTTGGGATCCTCCTGCTTTAGCCTCTCAGAGGCTGGGGTACAGTGCTGCCCCCCATACCTGACTTATTTTCTTTTTATCACGAACTTTTTGAACAGTTGGGCTAGATATGGTGTGTCTCACAACCTGAGTTTGATGGTTTCCTAATGGGGTCATTAAACTTGGTTTGTTCCTTCTTTTTATACATTTGATGTTAGTTTACAGCCTTGATTAGATACAAATTAAGTCTATAATGTCATTTTGTTGCATTATTAGTGGTGCTACATTTGGTCACTTGGTTAAGGGCGTGTCTTCCAGTTGTCTTTGTAAGGTGCATTTTCCCCTTTTTAGTTACAAGTGATCTTTTTAATGATATTTCAGTATCATGCAGATATTCCTTCACCCAATGATTAAAGCACATTAGTTGTCTTATATGACTTGCCCAGATGTCTAATTGGTTCATATTCACAGGTTCAAGATCAGAAAATACCTCTGTATAGATTAGTGGTTCTCAACTAGAGGCAGTTTTGCCCCTTTTTGGATGTTTGACATTATCTGGAAACATTTTTGGTTGTCACAGCTTGGGTATGGGGCAGGTGTGCTATTGGTATGTAGCAGGCAGAAGCCAGTCCTGCTGTTAGCATCCTGTATGGGGCTACCTCCAGCAGCAAAGAATTACCTGGCCCAGAATGTCAATAATTCTGCTGTCAAGAAACCTTCATCCAGGTGTTAAATTAAGCTTCCCACTCATGCACAGTCCATTGGCTTCTTTGGAGATGTTAGTAAAGTTTTAAAGCCTATCTTCAGCAATGGTAGCAACCAAGAGATGTTAGAGTCCAGCAAAAACTTCCCATGATTCAAACCACAGATTTTTTTATTACTGACCTGTTCTTTTCATTTCCTTTACAGGTGTTTTTTTCAAAAAGAATTTAAATTGCTTTTCTCAACTTTCAATAAACTGATAAATAATGATGAATTTTTAAAAGACCAGCATTAATGCATAGAAGAATTTTGGTCTGCTTCTGTGTTTCCCAGGCAAGTTTGGAATGTCATCATAAAAGCCCCACAGCCACAGAAGAGAAAACAGAAATACCCAGCCAAGTTAAGAATTTGCTGTTATAAAAACAGCCCAGAGTGAGAGACCAGAGTTCAAGAAGGGGCAGGGGACTGCAGAGGGCATTTCCACTGTCACACCTGTAAGTTATTACTTGTCTTTGAAGTGGTTGTTGGTGGAGGCTCTTGTACACTTGAGCAGCTCCACATGTGTACTGAGGGTATTCAGAGCACCATCTAGCTTCTGGTGCTGTGCAGCATCTTCAGGCTGAATCAGAGACCAAATGGCAAATCCATGACTTGGGAATATCGTGTAGCTATGTGACGCGTGGAAGGACCAGGAGCATGAGAACCAGTGCCAAAATATTTTGAACCCCAAGAAATTAGCAGTACTCTCAAACCTTTTAAAGTAGCAATTACACAAAATAATGTCCCAGAGTTTAAAGATAGGATAGCAGGAGGTGATGTTTTTATACATTTTGTTTTGGATTCGTAAACTTGTTCTTAGAATATCAGAACCTAATTACCTTATTTTCATTAAAATTGTCATTGGATAGGTTGCTCAGCATTTGCTTATTTTATATTTTGAGTTAGCAGACATTGCTTTCCCCATTGGGACCTGAACTGACAATTTCATTTGTACTTAACAAAGACTGAATCACTCTAAGCCTAACTTTCTGTGCGAGAGAGCTAGCGTATGAATGTGTTCAGCAACTATAGTTTCACTTTTAGAGGAAGCAGTAACATACATACTTCTATTTTTTTCCCTATTGGAATTTCGAAGATTATTTTCATGCTTTCCACTAACATAATATAGTGACTATCGACCCAACATGGTACTAAGAGATAATCCTAAAGAATTCAGTGAGAATTGCAGAACATGATTTATTTCCAAAGTAGTTGTTACTTCTTATAAGTAGGCGAGTACTGCAGTCATTCTTGGATTAGAAATTAAAATGCAAGAATTATATCGATTGCCATGTACATTGTTATTTTTGCTCAATTTTTACAAAATATGAAAGAAACATTGAATGGAAAGATGTGACATGGCATGTGTCATCTCGTATATCATTATAAATGCAATGAGTGAATTAGGAAAGGGGAATGAGAAGATGAAAATAATTATTCTAATATCTGAGATCCTGTGTTATTTTTGTCAGGAACTTTTCTTTATTTTTGAAATTCTCATTATTCTTTAGGAAAGAGATTCATTTAGATCAGTACCACAAGCTAACAAGGATAGTATAAGAATACATGCCCATCTTATTCATAAGTCCTGACTAAACTGTTAGCAAACTGAATCCACTTATAAATAAAAAGAGTACGTATGTGGTGACCAAATTGGGTTCATCCCAGGAATGCAAGTTATTTTGCCATTTGATAATCAATTTTATTACAATCAATGTATATAATTTACTAAGTTAAGAGGATAAAGAATTAAAAACCATATGGACCAACTTATTGCAGAAGGGAAAGACCCTACTCTAAACAATCTAGAAATATGAAGAAACTTCCATAGTCTGATAAAGCCTATCTTCAAAAAAAAGCAAATATACTTCATGATGAAGTGTTGATAACATTCCTTTGATAGGGTATTAGGAAGAAGGATGCCCCAAATCATTATTTCTGTTCAAATTTTTAGTTGAGAGTTATTCTCAAATGATATGAAAAGAAAAAGAAAGTATAATGTTTGCAAAGAAGGAACCATCCTTATTTACAGATAATATGGTTGTCATTGTTTAAAAACTTAATAATCAACCAATGAATTATTAGAATGAATAGGGATAGATATTTAGCAAGGTTGCTGGATACAAAAGCAGTGTTAAAATTCAGTTACAGTGAAACAACAGGAAAAATCTGTTAGAAATATAACTTTTTGGGGGTGTGCTGGGATCGAACTCAGGGCCTTCTGCTTAGAAAAATAACTTTTAAAAAGTTTCTGTTTATTATAATACCCACAATTATAAAATACCTTAGAAAATGTAACAAAAAGTTCATTCGAGAAATCAAAATACTGTGTGATGAGCAAGACCCAACTTTCTAAGACTACTACTTCTTCCCAGAGAGTCACTAAAAATTCTCATGTTCCCAACAGACTTTTTCTTTTTAAGAAGCTAAGTGTGTCATTGATATGGAGGAGCAAAGCTCTAAGACTATCTAACACATTCCTGAAGAGAAATAGTAAGTTTGTATTAGATCTTAAAAATTAACTAGTATAGTTATTAAGACAGTTTGAATCAGCATGGGAACAGAGAAGTAGACCAATGAGATAGAATAGAGAATCCAGAATCAGACCCCAACACATGTATGGACAGTAAGGATCAAATCGGTAGGTGTCAAAGCTAGATGTGGTATTACATGGTGAGACCCTGTCTAAAAAAAAGAAAAAAAAAGACTTTCAAAAAATGGTTCAAGTAAAACTCATTATCCAAGAGAAAGGAAAACAAAGTCAGGCCTCTACCATAAACCATATACAAAATTCGTAGTAGATTAAAGTATAAAAGCTGAAGCCATATTACTTTTTTTGTGTATGTGGTTCTGGGGTTCCAGGGGTGTGCCCTACTACTGAGCACCCCCCCCCAGACAGCCTTTTTATTTTTTATTTTGAGACAGGGTCTCACTAAATTGCCCAGACTGGGCTCCAACTTGCCATTGTCCAGCCTCTTCAGTGCTGGGATTACAGGTGTGTGCTACTGTGCCCTGCAAAAGCCATAAAACTTTTTTTTTTTTTAGTTTTTTGAGATGGTCTTGCTGTGTAATCCAGGAGGGTCTTTAACTGACCATGTAGTCCAGGCTGGCCTCAAACTCACAACAATCCTTCTGCCTCAACCTCCGAAGTGCTGGGGTTACAGGCTTGTGCCCCCACTCCCACCCATAAAATTTAAATGATAATATCATTCTGACTTCAGGATAAGAAAGGATACTGTTAATAGAACACAAAAAGTTCACACCAAAAATTAAAGGTTAGTCAGCCTGATTACATCAAAATGAATTTTAAAAACATCATAAAGAGTGGAAATACAAGCTACAAGCTGGGAGATAACTATAACACACATAACTGACAATGGGTTTATGTATTTATTTATTTTGACAAAGGATTTGTATCCAGGATATTTAGAAAAGTTTTACAAAATGAAAAAAAAAAAACCAATAAAAAGCAAAAGACACGAGCAAGCATTCCAAAAATACAAATGACCTGTAAATATATACAAAGTGGCCTAACTCATAAGGCTGTGCCAATGAAAGCACAGTAAGATAGCATTCCTATTTAGCAGAATAGAAAAAAAAGCTATAAATCACCAAATATTGGTAAGAGTAATAGGGTAAAAGACTCTCTCACATACACCTGGTAAGCATATAATTTATTAAAATCTCTGCAAAACATTTTGCCATTGCCTAGTAATCTTTGACAACAGTAAAGTTGAGCACTGGAACACACCAGCTATTCTATTGCTAGGAATGTATCCTAGAGAATGCTTATGCACATGTTTGTCAGGGACCAAATGCAGACAAGGATGGTAGTACACACCTGTAATCCCGGCACTCTGGGAACCTAAAGCAGGAGGATTGGAAGTTCCAGCCCAGCCTGCACTCCAGAATGGTGTAAGATTATCTAACACACTCCTGAAGAGAAAGAGTAAATTTGGACAACTTAGTGAGACCTTGTCTCCCTCCAAAAAAAAAAACTGAAGAATGATCACCAAATTTGAAATACAAATTACTTGGAGTGGAATGATAGGTATGGAGCCTGAAATTATTAACAGTGTTCTTTTTTATTTTTTTGATATGTAATTCAGTCTGGCCTTGAACTCACTATGTAACCCAGGCTGGCCTCGAATTCATGGTGATCCTTCTGCCTCAGCCTCCTGAGTGCTGGGACTACAGATGTTCACCATCAAGTCCAGAAACAGTGTTTTTTTTTAAATAAGTGCACAGTGTTCCTGTTTTTATTCTCTAATCTGCATCTCTGTAATACACACTTTTATTTGTGTGTTATTTTTACATCAAAATGGTTTAAAAGAATAAGACAAATTCATTAATAATTAAATATATGACTCTTGGTCTTTTTTCCTTTATCAAAGATACAAATGAGTCATCTTAGAGATTTAAGAGAACAGACTTTTTAAAAAAATAAAGTGCTTTTTGCTTGGAAGTAATTTTAAACTTTCAGAAAAGTGAGAATAGTACGTAATACTTACATATGTTTTATTCAGATTTGCTCTTAACATTTTATCTTATTTATTTCATCATTAAAGAGATTTGTTTTCTCTCAGCATATCCATGTTTGTGTAAAAACTACTTAGGAATAAGCTGCATTCATCATGCCCTTTAACTCCAGATACTTTATTGTGTATTTCCTTAGACAGAGGACATTCTGTTACGTAACCACAGTACAGTTAGCAAGGTCAGGAAATTCAATATTAAAATAATACTTAAAAAATCTGCCATCCACATTCTGACTCATCAGCTGCCCTCACAAAGTCATACAGTCATTTGATTTTTCCTCCACTAGAGGTTGCAGTGCACGTATCACATTTAGTTGTCATGTCTCTCTATTCTTATCTGGAACAATTCCTCTGGCTTTCTTTGTCCTTTACAACAGTGATATTTTTGAGGCATACTAATTTTTAAGACCGTGGTTTCATTTTGAGTTTGTTTGATATTTTCTCATGGTTATGTTCAGGTCACAGTATTTAATCAAAATGCTACATAAGCAATGTACTGTATTCTTTTTTTTTTTTTTTTTTCCTTTGGTGCTGGGGATTGAACTTAGGGCCTGGTGGTTGCTAGGCAAATGCTCTACCACTTGAGCTAAATCTCCAGCCCCAGAGTCTCATATCTTAAGGTGCACAATACGTATCTGCTTCTCATTGGTGATGTCATAGTTTACATCTGCATGTCCCCCAAAAGCCTCATTCGCTCACAGACAGGGCTTTGGGAAGGTGCCTGGATTATGGGGGCGTATAGCTGACTTGCTGTTGTGGAGGGCTCTGGCTGGAAAAGGAGGGTCACAGGGCAAGGCCTGGAAGGGTTTGTCTTCCTCCCCAGCTCCTCCCTTCACTCACTGCTTCCCTGAAGGCATGTTGTGAGCGGCTTCTCTTCTGCCAGGCCCCTGTGCCATGCTGTCCTGCTTTGGAACCAGCCTACCATGGACCAAAATGTAAGCCAAAATAAACCTCTTGTTCCGTAAATTGTGGGTGGTGGGTATTGTGTCTTAGCAATGAAGACGGTGACTAAGACAGGTGATACTAATTTTGATAATTTAGCCAACGTGCAGTTTCTCTGCTGTAAGGATGAGGAAAATTTCAAAGATTTCTTAAAAGATAGCTGCTGGTGGAATTGCATCTTCTTCTCTAATGGGAGGAGTAGGAATGTGATCCCTCCTACCCTGTGTCAAGTCAAAGAGAGAGGCATTGCCTCAAAAGACCACTTGGAAAGCTTTAGATGTGTTGTCTGAATTGGTCAGTTTGTAGTTTACTGATGTCTGATTCATTTTCTGGGAATCTGGAGGTAAGAGAGCAGCTAGTTTTCTGCTTGCAGGTAGAGCAAAGGAGAGATACTAGTAGAAAGTAGATAGTACATAGTACATAGTAGATAGTAGATAAGAGTTAGTCTGTTCTTCCAGAGTTTGTTAGGCAATGAGTGTTTCTCAGGGACCAGTTGTAGAGTAGAACTGTTTGAGGTCATTTCATTATCTGACTCAAAGCCCATCTAAAGGGTAAACAAGCTGTAATGGCTTATATCTAGATGTCCTCTCAAAACTTCATGCTCTCATAGGTGGGGCACTTTGGGAGGTGACTGGATCATGGGTGTCTGATACTGAATCGTGAGTGTGATATTGGATTAGCCCACTGACATGTTTATAGCCAGGTGTGATGTAAGAGGTGAAGCCTGGTGGCAGGAGGTGGGTCACTGTGGCCATGAAATACCGATTTATTCAAGAGGATGGAAGTTCTGGTTAACTTTGCTTTCTTTCAGTATCTGAATTTTGAGTGTTTGCTCCCTTGTTTCTATTAAGAGAAAGTTGGGTGTTTTGATAGTAGTAGAGTTATTTTCCTATAGTATCTACTCAATTTGGTATAGTAATAAACTATCTTAGTATGTACAACAGTTTTATTTATTTTTACTTTTTCTTTTACAAATCCAAACACCTTTTAGTATATGTGCTGCCAAAGCAAGCACTCCAAACACCTTTTAAAGAAGTTCAGCATTCACATAGGAAAGGATTTAAATAATAAATTTAAATTTTGATGAATGTTTTACAATGTAAAAACACCCATATAACCAATACCCAGATAAAAAAGTGTATATTTGAGGGCCTGGGCATATAACTCAGTGGTAGGGCACATGCTTAGTGCACAAAGTCCAGGGTTCAATCCCCCCAGATGGACGTTTTCAATCAAGATCCCAGAGGTCTATACACTATAATTATCTTTTCAGTCTTTTTTTCTAAAACATGTGTGTGCGCGCGTGTGCATGCGTGGGTGTGAATGCTTTCTTAAACATTGAGGTATATATTACATAGTGTAAAATGCTCAGATATAAAAGATACCATCGGTTTTTTTGGTCATTCTGTTGGTCTCGATGACTACATTTCTAGACACAGAACATTTGCATAACACCAGCAAGTTTTCTCCTGACTCTTCCCAGTCAGTCCCTCTACAAGCAACCCTTAGTTTGACACCCTACAATTTCATATAAATAGAGTCACACAATATACACTATTTTGTTTTGGAGGTTTTCACTCAGCATAATGTTTAATGATATCCATGTGATTACATGTGTATCTTTCTTTGTTATTGCTGAGTCTTATTCCATTTTATGAATGTATTTCAATTTATCAATTCTATTTTAAAATTTTTATTTAATTAATTGGTTGGTTAAAGTTTTGGGAATTGAACACAGGGCCTTGTGCACACTAGGCAAACACTCTACCACTGAGTTAAACCTCCCATGACTAATTTTCCTATTCATGGGTTGAGGGTTTTGTTTTTGTTTTTATTAATTTTGTAGCTTTTAAATATATCTTCCAATAACATTCTTGTTTTAATTTTTCTTGAATGAGACTTAAGGATGGATTTGCCAGGTCACAGGTTAGATATATAGCTTTTTTTTTTTTTTTGGTGCTGGCAGTTGAACTCAGGGCCTTGCAGTGGCTAGGCAAGCACTCTACCACTTGAGCTAAATCCTCAGCCCAGATATATAGCTTTTTAAGAAGCTACCAAAGAGCTTTTGACATTGCTTCTTGGCTTTTTGACTAAGACCAAGTGTATACTCCCATCAGCAATGTTTGAGTGTTCTAATCGCTCCACATCCTTTTCAATGTTTATGTTGTCAATTCTTAAGTCTTTTTTAATCTACAGATTCCCCTCCATCTTTTAAAATAATCCTTGCAATGTATTTACTGGAGAAAATTAACTCTTCCTCCTCTAGAATTTTCCACAATCTGGGTTTTGTTACTGTACTCATATGGAGTTTATCAGTGTTTCTCTCCTCCATATGAAGTGTGATTAAAAAATACAGCAAATGGTTAAACTAAAAAATATTATAGTAAAAGGCACATTGCCATTAATCTCTCTCAAAATTCTTCTGGGTCTAACCTATTCCACTCAGCACAATGGCCTCCAGGTTCACCCATGTGGTCAAAATGGCAGGATCTCCTTTTTAAAACTGAATAACATCTCTGTGTGTGTGTGTGCGTGCATGTGTGTGTGTGTGTGTGTGTATGTGTGAATTTCTTTTTTCTTTCATCAGATGGGTATTTAAACATTTTCCATGTCTTGGTTATTGCGACTAATGCTATAAGGCTATGAGAGTGCAGATATCTCTGTGAGGAGCTGACTTCTCTCAATTGGAGCACTGTATTAAATTTGTTTTGTTAGACCATCTCAACATAATTTTCTTTTCTTTTTTTTTTTTTTTTTTTCTTTTTTAGTGCTGGTAATCAAACTCAGGGCCTTGCTCTTGCTAGGCAAGTGCTCTACTACTGGGCTAAGTCCCCAACCCTGTAATTTTCTTTTAATAAGTGAGTGTATTTATGTTTATGATTAACGTCACAGGATTCAGTTTTGTCACCTTGTTTTGTGTGGCACTAGTGTGTGTACATACAGAGGCTGCAATCCAGGAATGTGATGGGCTCTGTTCTTAGTGTACTGCTCTCAATAATTGTTGAACAAGGGCGCCTTCATTTTTATTTTGCATTGGTCCTAGTGAATTATGTACTTGGTCCTGTATACATGTCTTTTCATATGAAGAATTTTTCACCACGTGGTGTACTTCTTCTGCATTCTTTTCTATGTAGTGTAATGTATTTTTATATTTAAAAAGGCTTGGGTTTGGTCCCCAGAACCCCCACGCATGTGCACACACACAAAAGGAACTTGTTTTTGTCCTAATAGTAACTCTTATATTGATACCATCTTTTTTCCTGGTGCTGGGACTCGAATCCAGGGCCTGACCTGTACCAGGCAAGCACTCTGCCACTGAGCTACCTCCCCAACCCTCCTCTTTGATTTTGTGCATCGGTCTCCTTTGATGAAAATACTGGAATTACCTGGTAACCTCTTCCTTCCTTTCCAGTTCCTCTCTCGTAGCACCTGATTAATTTACTTCAGTTCATAAAACAATCACAAGGCTTAGTCTAGTTTTTTGATCTCTACTGTTGATACTTGAACTGTATCTACATTGTTAGAGCACAGAGCTGTGGTGGGTTATACTCCTTTCTTGTGTGTGTGTGTGTGTGTGTGTGTGAACTGGAGATTGAACCCAGGGCTTTTGCACTGAGCTATATCCCCAACACTTTTTCAAAAATTTTAAATCTTGAGACAGGGTCTCGATAAATTGCCCAGGCTGGGCTTGAACTTATGACCCTCCTGCCTCAGCCTCCCAGCACACTGGGTGTGCAAGCATGTGCCATCCTGCTCAGCTGGTTCTCCCTTTGCAATCATTTAACCTCACTACTACAGGTAAATATGTACTTTTTTGCTCACCACCTAAGTCTCTGGTCATTTGACTGCCTGAAACATGTTTTGTTTCGTTTTTTCCTAGATCCCTGAGAAATTCTCAGGAATATATCTGAATTCTTTAACGAATATTTGAGTAGCTCCCCGTATACCTGAAAGTTTGTTTTGGTTCATTTTTTTCTGTTCTAGAGTATCTTAAATATGTCACTCCATTGTCTGTCTTATCTGCCAATAATATGCTTTTTTGCGTGTGTGGCTTTTTTGAAACAGGGTCTTGCTATGTAATTCAGGTTGGCCTTGAACTCTCAGCAATCCTCCTGCCTCAGCCTCCCAAGTGCTGGGATTACAGGAGTGTGCTACCACACCCAATTTAACATGTTTTTGGTAACTTGATTTTTTTTTCCTAGCAGCCCCATGGATTTTTTTTTCTTACATGTCTTACAGTTTTACCAGAATATGTCTTGGAATTTGTTGTTTTGTTTATTTTCTTGTTTATCCAGTATGCCTTCTTAGTATGTAATTTCAAGTCATTTTTTCACTTTAGGAAATATTTTTGAAATATTTTTTAGTATTTGTTGCCTATTGCTCTGTGACCATATTATCTCTAACACCCCCCCCCCTTGTAATGCTGGAGATCAAACCCCCAACCTTGTGCATTCTAGACAAATACTCAATTGTGGAGTAACACTGCCAGATCTCAAATCAAACAGTCTCTTTCTTAATTCACTTTTGGCTTTGAACTTGTGATCCTCCTGTCCAGTGTCCCAAGTGGCTGGGATTAGAGGCAAGACTCAAGATCTTTTTCCCATACCAAAGTAAGCCTGAGTGGTTGAGCCTCCTTGCTTCTCCTACCTGCTTCTCAACCCCTGACCCGCCACAAGACAAATCTGCTTTCACCACATGGCATAGAGTGTGTAAACTTTGGCAGCTGACTTGTACTTGGTCAGCCAGCTGACAGTAAAAGAGTGCAGTAGCCTCGATCCACTTGGACACTCATCCTGGTCTGTGTGAGGGCATTTAAGGATTTGATGGTGGTAATAGATTTCTTTAGTCTGGGAGGACCGAAGGGAAATTTTTGTGCAGCAGTTGCCATCCTTTCATCTTGAACCTGATGTTTAGTATTTTCCTGTAAAATTCTGTCTCAGGAATTCATAACTCAGGTTATCCCATCCCTGAAGACGTCTTTTGGTGGCTAGAGAATCTCACTGGGTATCAAATTAGAGTCCTCAGATATCTCTGACAGGAGATGTTTCTCTACCCTATTCTTTGAAACTCTTGGTTTTGGCAGCAGAGACCTTAGGAAAAAAGTTGATCCAGGAATGGGACTCTCAGTTCAAGTTCAGGTGTAGCAGCAGTTTGACCTGCACAGAAAACATGAAACAGAGCTCCTTCAGGAACCAACTCCTTGGCTTTTTCGGGAGGAGAAATCTTTGAAAATATATGTCACCCTGCAAAGGTTCATCTGAGTCTCCAGTAGAGACGGTCACTACGCTGTATACATTCTTCCAAATACACTTGAATATTAGATACATGCCTGGAGTGTTTAATATTCCGAAGTGTGAACCGTTGTGATGTCATGTGCTACCAAGGAAAATAAGACTTTATCCAGGGCCCGAATGACTTCCTCAAGGTTAAAGAAGACTTTATGGTATTCATTCCTGGTATGATAAGCCACATTGTAGTACCTAGCACTTGTGACTGTGTTCCATGACAAAAGCAAATATCTAGAGAGCATCCTGCACTTGGTTTCTTTCAGATGCATCAACACAACAAAGTGGCAGCAACCAAGCCCCTGATCAAAGGTATCCAGTCCTCTGTGTTATTAGTCGCTTCTTAATGGCTTCTTCGAAAAGAATGTAGTTTCACTTTCAAAATTGGTTCTCCCCACTGTTATAGAGGGCAACAGAAGTTTATCTCTACAGTGATGATGTCTAACCATTTCCACTGATGAAACTTTGCCATATGGCTTTAAATTTGAAACTTCAGAGTACTCCAGAAGAAAAGGCTTCACTTCTAACAGAAAAGTCATGGAGTGCTTCAAGTTTACAGGACCTTTAGCTTCTGAGAACATGGCCGAAAAAACCCATCTTCTGGCATGGTTTTAGACAAAAAGTTTGATTCCTACTGCTCAGGAATACTTTCTTACTGACAGTATCCCCCTGCCCCCATGAATGAATGAATGAACAAATAAATAAACACACCATCCAACATACAAATTGCTCAATTCCTTTGTCATAAAAGTGAAGGACGGTCTCATCATGTACTTTGGTTTTGTAATCAAATTCAAAGTGCTGTTGCATCTTCTTGCAGCTGTAGATTTCACCACTGTAGCAAAGCCGCCAATAAGGATATTTCTTTACTCAGATTGGCTGCTTTCCAAACAGGTGGTCAGCCACCAAAAAATAGTGAAATCCAAAGCAGAAGTTGTTATAGCCATTGACATTCTCAAGACAAAATGCAGCTGGACATATGTGTGCAATTTAGGCAATCGTCTCTGCCAAAGAAGGCCCAAATGCCACACATGGTACGATGCAGCTACCAGTCCTCTGAGCATGGAGAGGCAAGTGCTGGGACTGTTGGATTGATTGATTGATTGACTGATTGATTGCAGTACTGGGGATTGAACCCAGGGCCTTGAGCATTTGAGGCAGATACTCTACCACTGAGCTACACTGACAAGTCTCACTGTTTATTTTTAATAGAAGCCCTCCACCCTTTTCACAGATAAATGATAACAAACTGTACACACTTTTCTATACCTTATTTTCTTGTGACAAAAATGTATTTCCTGGCAATCACTCCACAGTTGAATATAGATATCCCCCCCACCCCTGCAATGGTACTGAGGATTGAATCCATGGCCTTTGTACTGAGCTTTATACCCAACCTTTGTATTTTTAGAAAGGGTGTTACTATGTTGCTAAATTACCCAGGCTGGGCTTGAACTTGGGATCCTTGCTTAACCTCCCGGAGTTACAGGCCGGTGCTACCTTTGTTCCTTTTTATAGGTATATAGCAGTGGGGTGAACTTAGGGCACATGTGTTATTGTTTTTTCTTTTAAGACAAAAGACATTAATATATAAGTTGTCTTTTTCTAAACTGAAACCTCAGTGTTCAGGTTTAATCGGAGTGTTGGCACTTTGCAATAAATAAAAGTTTGGATTACAGTTTGGCACTCAGTGTCTAGAGTGCATCCAGTTTCCTACAAATGACCATTCATCATACACACACATACACACACACACACACACACACACACACACCCACATACACATATATATTTATTTTTTAGACAGGGTCTCACTGTGTAGCCCAGGCCAGCCTGGAATAAGAGGTATGCCCCATCACACCTTCTTTATGGCAGAGTAGTACTCTATTGTGTATAGATATCACATTTTCTTTATCCATTCATCTGTTGATGGATATATGGGCCATTTTCAAGAATTAACTATTGTGAGTTGTGCTGCTATAAGTGGGTGTGCATGTATCACTGTAATATGATACTCTTTTGGGAAGATACTAGAAGGGGAATAGCTGATCAAACGGAATTTCTAGTTTTAGTATTCCTCCATGCTGATTTCCACAGTGGTTACACAAGTTTACATTCCCACCAGCAGCGTAGAAGGGCTCCTTTACCCTGCAGCTCGGCCATCATTTTCTATTTCATTTCCTGATGATGGCCATTCTTTCTGGAGTAAGACGGAATCTCAGTGTTGTCTTAATTTACATTTCTGTAATGGTCAGAGATACTGAATGTTATTTCATCTATTTATAGACCATCTGTACTTGTTCTGAGAAGCATCTATTCATTTTAGAAGCTTTTTTATTTGATATGATCCCATTTGTTGATTTCTGATGATATTTCTTGTGCAATTGGGGTTCTGTTCAGAAAGTCCTTTCCTATGCCTTTGTCTTCAAGAGTTTTGCCCATAACGATGAGATCAGTGATTAGCAGTATCCTTTAACCTCTCTGCATGCTCACAGATTTCTTCTTTCAACATCTTTTTGGATTTCTTTTTTTTTAAACCTCCCTCCCTCTCTCTCTCTCTCTCTCTCTCTCTCTCTCTATATATATATATATATATATATATAAAATATCTATCTATCTATCTATCTATCTATCTATCTATCTATCTATAAATCTTCTTGGGTTTCATCCATGGATATCCCAGAGTTTCCTCAATCCCTTAAAGAACGATTACAGATCATGTTTGGAAATGTCCATAGTTATCACAAGTGGTTCTACAGCGCTCACATTGCTCCTCCGCAAGTTGGTTCTGTGGGAGGTGAAGGAACTTGCCCAAGGCCACCAGTGGATCAAGCTCACAACTACTTCTTACTCCAGAGTTCAAAGTCTTAACAACTGTGTCAGGCAGCTTTCCATTACGTTTCATTCATTTCAGGCCAGGGTCACTTGGGCCCTGTCCCCTTTGGACCTGTGTTGATGCAGGACATCATAGTGGACACTCGGTGGATGAAGCCCTTCACCTCAGGAAAACAAAAGAAAAGAAAACAATGCATACAGTATTTTTTATTCAGACAAAGTTTTAAAGCAGCAGTCTAATTTAGTTATATTAACAGTGAAAAAAATCACATTTTGATTCGAAAGAGTTCTTCACTGTTAAAGTGATTTTTTTTTTTTTTTTTTTTTTTTTGGTGCTGGGGATTGAACTCAGGGCCTTGTGCTTACTAGGCAAGCACTCTAACCACTGAGCTAAATCCCCAATTCTGTTAAAGTGTAAGGATGATACAATTTAGTGTTATGGATTCTTTGATTCCATATTCAGGAATAAAAAGATCTACTTTGCTCTTAACTCTTAACTTCTTTCTAATTCATGTGACAACCAGTTTTAGTCTATTTCATTTCCCTTTATTAATTTTGGATTGGAGCGGAAGACTAAGTAATCCCCAAGTCCTCAAATCTCCATAGCCTAAGAAAATAAAAGGTTTATTTTTTGTTCATGTCCCAGTTCAGAGTGAGAAGGTGAGAAGGACCTGCCCTCCTTTGCCACTCAGAAACCATGGTTGCTTGTTTGTAGTGTGTCAAAAGGTTTGTGCAGCTGAGATGACAAAGTGAGTGTGTGAGGATCGCATGAGGGTTTACACACACACACACGTACACACACACACACACACACACACACACACACTCCATCAGCCAGAACTCAGGTGTATTACAACATCTAATTGATTAAGAGCCTAGGAAATGTTGCACAACTGGGAACTGTTGCTTAGAAGAATTCACTCAAAAGAGTGAACAGGTTGGGAGAGCAAGTCCCTGCCACATCCAAGTTCTTCAGGTATCTTCCTTACCATTGAGGACTTGAACTGGATAGATCAAAGATACATAGTAGCTCTTTATTAGCTGGGATACAGATTTGGCTGCTATGACAAACACCAAGCAAACCACAGTAACTTAAACAAGATACAGTATGGGGATGAGGAATGTAGTTCTGGAAGGTCATTTGCCTAGCATTTGCAAGGCTCTGAGTTCAATTCCTTAGCACTGCAAAACTAACAAACGAAAGACACAGTGTTTTTTTCTTTCTTGTAGAAAAACCTGAGCCAAAACTTTCAGGCTAGCTGGAACCATGACATGACAGCTCCACAAGATCAGGTACATAAAGCCTCCTTGTGTATTGTCTGCCTCACCACCTGTCTGGTTTCTTTCCTTACTAACGGAGATGACAACTTCACCCTCCATCATGGTGTTCATGTTCTGACAAGCTGGAAAGAGAAGGGAAAGTGGAAATCATGTCCCTTCCCTCTAAGGGCATCACGCAAAAGTTGCCTATGTCACTTCTGCTTATATTCCTCTGGCTAAAACTTAGTAATCTGGCTCCAGCAGAAGGTGAGAAGTGTAGATCCCACATGTGGCCATGTTCCCAGCTGAAGTGTCAATGTTCCTTTACTAAGAAATGAGAGGAGGATGAATATTAGGGACAACTAGCAGTCTGCCACAGCCTACCTTTTCATCCACCAGATAGTCATGCACTTCTCTCTGTCTTACGTGGTACATTGGTCAGGAATCTGTCAGGAAGTAGAGCCATTACAAAGGTCATGGCTGCAGGCTGTGGACTATGTTAAAGAGTATGTCGATTCTGGAACTGAGCAATGATAATTGGCTCAAAAATATATTGGATTGACTTTGGGATGGACTTGCATCATAACTCTACTAATTACCTAGCTTCCATAAAGGCTTGCTTGCTTTCTTGCTTTCTTTCTTTCTTTCCTTTTTTTGTGCTGGGGATCAAACTCAGGGCTTTGGGCTTGCAAGGCAAGCACTCTAGCCACTGAGATAAATCCCCAGCCCAGCTTCTTTAACTGATGGAATATAAGGGCATTTTGGGTCTGTGGGAATCAGTGTCACTTCAGAATCAGAGTCTAGTAATCCTTGAAAACTCTGCCATAGACTCTTTTCAGAGAACCAGATGAAAAGGAATTGAGATGGTTGCTTAAAGCATTGTCAGAAGTGGAAAGTTGGAGATGGGGAGTAGCCAAGTCTGTCTGGCTGCCAAATGGATGTGGGCAAGTCAGAAAGCACCTCACAGAGGCGTCAGTGAGAAGTGGTTGCCTCAGCATAGCTCTGTAGTCAAGCATCTAGTGGTGGCTCAAGTTTACAAAACAGAGTGGAGACTGCGGACAAGCTGAGAACTTCCAGGAAACTTCGTTACACATTTTACAGTAGGCTTCTAAATATCCTGTAGATTCTCTTTGGTTAACTTTAGCCTGGAGCCATAAAGGGAAGGTAATGGTTTCCAGTTCAGCAGATCTAATCTGTACTCATCTCCACTTAGAGGAAGCCAAATGTGTATGAGTCTCCAAGTTCAGGGTCTCCAAGTGGAGTACAGCCTTGCTCTCTCTTGTAGATAAGGTTGTTTATGATTCCATAATTTACAATCCTAACTCCCCCTCTGCTCTATAACCAATAAACAACAGTAGAGTGGAAATGGAATAACTAATAAGATACAAAAGATAAAGAAGGTTGGCATTTGAATTCTCAAAAGCAACCCAGAAGCAGGAACATGATGTAACACTCTTTCAAAACACTGAGACAGGGGCTGGGGATTTAGCTCAGTGGTAGAGCACTAGCCTAGCAAGAGCAAGGCCCTGCATTCAACCTCCAGCACCAAAAAACAAAAACAAAATAACAGCAACAAAACAACACTAAGGTATGGCTTTTGCTTCTGGCCATTGTGGGGTAACTGGTCCCAGACTATGTCCTCCACTGTGAGTAAATAGACAATTGGACAAAATATATGGAACAATCACTTTAACACATTGTTAACAAGAAGTAGGCTTTGGAGATAATAATCACCCCAAACTTTAACACAGCTCACACAGGATAGAACTGTCTGGCTCAAAGTGTCAGTTACATGCCCTTGAAAACACTGTACTAGAATTAAAGGCTATTTTAGCAATAGAGATGTTAATATTGTCTAAGGTATTGAAGGTGGTGATTTTACTATGTTTGTTGTGGGGCTCCTATCTTGTGGGGTAACACAGTTCCTCCAGCATTCATCAACATATCATCACTTGGGAAGAAAAGCCTCTGAGGAGCACACCCTATCCTTTTTAATGGCCCAATCTTTACATCCCTAGTTATATGGCCATATCTGTGGTAAGGGAGAGGCTGGGTATTGTACTGTTTAGGTGGGTGGCCATTCCCAGTTACAACTCAGGAACTCTCTTGTTAAAGGAACAAGTGGAGAATAGAGATTGTGAGACAGGTATTTTGTGCTACAAGTACCTTTCATGAAAGAAACTTCTATAAGATAAGTAGGACCAAAAGAGAACCAACCCAAAGAGTAAAAATGGGGCAGGCAAGGAAAAAAGAAAGAATGAAAAAGGAAAAACAATTTTGCTGAATAGGAAATGAATTCAGCCTTAAGTACAAAATTGAGAAATCTGTGAAACTGATAATCCTTTCCATTTTGTCATTTACGTTTCTACTTATATTTTAAAATTCCATTAAATGTCACTTCTCAGATATCTTCATTTTGTTTACATCTCTTGGGCATTTACCAAGTGTAACTTCCTTTAGGTCATTCCTAGTTTCATAGGTGACTCTAGGAGGGGCAAAATAGTTAAGAGCTTGGTACTGATGTGTTTATAAATGAGATGGCTTGTTGAGATTTGCTTTAAAATACTCCACCTAAAAGGCAAAATGTTGGTTCTTTGGAGCTCTGGTCACAGTACTATTTTATCTCTTTTATTTGAAAATTTCCATAATATAACAAAAGTCCAATCCCTGAGTTTAAACCCCAGTTTCACCATTTACTAGCTGAGTCACTGCTTTCCTATAGCTTCGGTTTCTCAAAATGGGAATTAATATACATGCCAATAGGGATTTTTATACATTTTAAAATAAGACCGAATATGAGGCAACTAGGACAAGGTCTGGTCTCTAGTAGTTTTACTGATAAGGATTCCTGCTTGCAAGCAAGACAATCTTGAGTCTGGCTCTGGTTATGGCGAATTCCCCTGACATGCAAATATTTAAGTGCCAGAGTAGGACTGGAGCTCAGATCCCTGATTTCTAGACCTAGAACTTTTTGTTATCAGCGCTTGTCTGGCAAGAAAAAAAAAGCAGAAAAAAAAAAAAAGCAGGCGTTACGTACGTGTACCAATTCCTCACAATGAATGTAGTCATTAGGTACTGCAAACATGTATTAATTAAAAAAAATTAAAAACAAGACAAGACCTTTTCTCGGCTTGGTGTTTTGCAATTCGCACTTGCACAGAGGTGTCTGGTGCCTAGGACACTCAGAATTCCGGGGTGGCCCACGGCGAGGTGACTCACTGACACTATTACGGCTGCAGGTTGGTTGCTAAGTGGCAGCTGGGCGAGAGCCAGTGTCCCCAGGCCGGTCGCCCCATCTCCCATCCTCTCCGGGTGGGCGCGGACCTTGGCCTTCTAGGCTTCCGGCGGGATGCGCCGCCCGTCGGTTCCCTCCGGGTCCTAGCGAGCGATTGCTCACAGAGCCGCTCCGGGGCTCACTCGGCTCCGACAGAACCTCCCCTCCCCAGCCCGCGAGACAGGGGGCGGGGCTTAAGGCCCCTAGCTCGTGATTGGTTGGAGCAAAGGCGCTCCCCTTCTTCACCCCCCTGCGGCGGGGTGAAAGGTCAGCGCCCAGCCGGTGTACGGGGCGACAATGGCTGGGCTGTGGGCCGGTGCGGTAGCCCTAGTCGCGGCCGGACGGCGTGGGCAGCGGCCGCCGCAGCAGCTGATGCGGAGCGCGGCGCTGTGGACCCCAAAGGTGAGGAGCGCCGGGGCTCCGCGGGCCGGGACTTCCCTGGGCCTCAGCCTGTCCGTGTCCCCGGCCCTCCGGCCGGCCCCCGCGGCCGGGTTCGGCCGCAGCGCGCTTGGCTCTAACTCGTCCCCACCCGGAGGCTGCGCCGGAGCGGGCTGGGCCGCGTCCTCGTCGCCGCCGCGGTCGCTCCCGCCCAGCCTGGAGGGCTGCGGCCCAGGGCAGTGGCCCGCGGAGGCAGACGCGAGCGCGCTCCTTGCTGTCCCCCGAACGGCGGGTGGCCGTGGGGCAGCGCCCGTGCACCGCGCGTGCTTAGATCCCCGTGCCCCGCAGTATTGTAAGTACCCTTCCAGGACGCGAGTTAGGGTCCTGGCATTTACTGAGTTCTCTCCCCCCTTCCCAGCTTTGAAGGGACCCTGGTCATTACCATTCGGGCAGAGTTGGGGCTAAGTAAGAGTTTATTTTAAAGTATCATTCGATGGCAGGATCACTGATAGGTTTTACGTGTGAGTTGAAAGCCTGCTGAAATAGTTTGACTTCACAGTAATACTGTATGTGAAATGAATCCTGTGAATTAATTTTTCTGTGTAGTGGTTAGCCTGATTTGAAGCTCATTTCACGACCGTTCACCCTAGGCGTCATGTTGGCAGCTTGCCCTACAGGTTGGTGTGTTTGTACCTACCTCCTAATTCGTTTTCCTGTTCACATGGATCTCTTATAAATCTTTGGGAATAGACTGCCTAACCTATTTTATTAGTAAAGTTTACTAAGTCATTTGAACAGATTCGGGAAACCATCTGTCACCTGGTTAAGTGTGCTTGCTAAACTTTCTTGAAAACAATTCAAATGTTATAAATCATAAATTGATTTATGGTCACTGAAATTTAGAATTGGAAGACACTTTGAGATGATCCTGTCTTTAACTTTTTTGGGGGGTGCTGGGGATGGAACCCAAGGCCTCATATGCCTATCACTGAGCTACATCTGCAGACCCCAAAGCAGGCTGCTGAGGCTCCCGTGGGAGGTGTGAGAGCTGGAAGTGAGCCTCACTTATATTTGCTTAGTGTTAGATTCTTCTTTTTTTTTCGGTGCTGGGGATCGAACTCAGGGCCTTGTGCTTTCGAGGTAAGCAGTCTAACCAATGAGCTAACTCCCCAACCCAAGTGTTAACTTCAACATGCTTGTTCCTCTCACTGTCCTTTGTGTTGACAAGCCAGTTTTTATTCTTTTGTCCTTTTATCTTTATAATTCTGTTGTCTTTTAATCATAGTTGACCACATCAATTGCAGTTGTAAGGCACACATTTACACCTGAGGTGGCTTGTTCAAAGTCTGGACTTTGGAGTCATACACTTGAGACTGTATATCAGGTTACTTCGATTGACCTCAGCTACTTACTAGTTACTGTTTCTTAACAAATCTTTATTGAATATATCCTATCTAGCCCTACAGAATGAACATGGTTTCTGCTCTCAAAAATTTTAGTCTATTGGTAGCGATAGACAAATAAGTGTGAAATGCTAATGGGAAGCGTGCTGGTACTGTAGAGGGATTTGACCAAGTTAAGACTGTTTTGAGCCCTGTGCCCTAGATAACTATTCTTGTGCTTTTCTTGAATTTAATTTATTCAGTCCTCACAATAGCCATATAATCCTCATTGACAGATGAAGAAATCAAGGCACAAAGTGTTGTGTGATTTGCTCAAAGCTGTAGAGCTTTGGCAGACCTAGGATTTAAAACTCCAGAAGTAGTTCTTGTTGGTCTTTTTTTATTTTTTGGTAGTTCTGGGACTAAGACCCTCAGACTGTGTGTGCTAGGCAAGTGCTCTACTTTTTTTTATTTTTTATTTATTTATTTATTTTTTTGTGCTCTACTATTGAGATATGCCTTCAGCCTCTAGAGAACTACTGCTGAAGTTAAGGGAGTATTTTCCTTTGGAAATAAAAATTCAGACAAGTTTTGAAGGATTAAGTGACCTTTTCTCTAGGTAAAGAGAGAAATGAGGGCGTTATACATGAGACAACAGCACATGCAAGGGCCCCATGGCCAGCGGGAACACAGGTTAGAAGACCTGAGAAAACTGAGGATCTAGTAGAGACTAGATCAGTGGTGGCAAGCCTATGGCACGCATGTTGTTTTTCTTGTAAGACGAAAGATGTTAATGTATGAGTTGTTTTTTCTAAACTAAATCCTCAGTATTCAGGTTTAATTGCAGTGTTGGGACTTTGAGATGAATGAGTGGGTTTGGGGTTGCAGTTTGGGCACTGTCTCTAAAAGGTTCCCCACCAATGGCCTAGATGATGCTGGAAGGGCGGGCAGCAATCAGACTGCGGTGGCCCTTGTTGATGCTGTTAGGAGGTTTGGTGTTTCCCTTGGAGCAGTGGGAAGTATTGGTGCCGGAGATGGAGGGATGTTGCTGACGCTTTAGATTGTAGAGGCTGAGAGAGGAGCCTCCTCCTCGCTGTGCACTTGTGCACATACTGTGTCATATAGAAACTTCAATGTTGTCCATCTGGGTTCTTTTTTTTTTAATGTGTTTGAGAGACTGCATCTTGTCTCTTTGATACAGTAGGTGTGGGGTGTGTGACAGTAGAGCGGCATTATGTTTGTGCCTGCAAAGTGTTCCTCCTTGAAGTGGGAAGTACCCCTGAAGTCCACTGTCACTCCCAGGGAGCCTGGGCTGCTGCTCAGCTTCTTTCCGTGCTCCCTCCATGAGCTTGCAGGTGCTCTGCTGAATCTGTTTGCAGGGAGCCTTTGGAAGATTTCAACCCCTCCCATCCCCCTCTCTACTTTGCACACCTTTTGGTTGTTGTGCAAAGCAGACAGCTAACTCTAGACTACTCTAGAAAATTCAGACCATTCTTTTAGCCAGTTAACAGGGTTTACTTTCGGGATATATGTACTGTTTGCCTTTTAGTCTTTACTTACTTGTTTTATACATCAGCTTTTTTTTCCCCCCTTTGGTTATTTGAGACAAGGTCTTACTATGTAGTTCAGGCTAGCCTTGAAATCACTTTGTAGTGCAGGCTGGCGTTGAACTTGTGACAATCCTCCTGCCTCAACCTCCTGAGTGCTAGGATTACAGGCCTGTGACACCATGCGCAGGTACATCAGCTTTTTAAATACATTTTGTTGAAATACCTAGTTCTAACTACATTCAGTGGCTAGGAGATGTTGGTTTTATGGTAATTGCTCCTGTTTACTGAACATTTATATACCATATATGGCTTTCATATGTTATCTTTTATCCATGTAATACTGAAGGTCAAAAATCTCAATTTTACAGAAGAGGAAACAGAGCTCAGAGCCATCAAGTAATGTAAGAACACAGTTGCCTGAGGTACAGTGTGAACTTTGGATACTGTATTCCAAAGCCTTGCTCTTCTAGCAACAAAGTGTCTCTTATTTGAATAACAGTCTCATTGTGCAGTGGGTGCACAGAGTTTGAAGGTTTAAGCTATAGGTTCCTTAACACTTATGGTTAGCTTCTAATCACTAAACATGGAAAGGAATGTTTAAGCACATCTGAGTGCTTTAGAATTGCCCAGAGGTAGATCTTTCTAGTATATTGAGAAATTTCTGACAAATCACTTGAGAAAAAAACAAAAATCTAAGGTTTTTACATAAACCAGTTTTGGGTGTGATAAAGGGATGTGTATATCCGTAGGAGAGCATTTGTCTTTCTACTTTTTTGGGTTTCATCCTATTCTTAAAGAAGTTCAGCACAGAGGTAGAACCTATGATAACCCTTTTCTAAATAAGGGTGTAAGTTGGTAACATTTTTGATCAAGAGAGTGAAGGAAATGGAGTTGTTGAAATGATCCCAGAATGCCGGTAAGTGGGAGAACAGAGGTGAACATGGGAGGTATTGTTCAGAGATGAACAGATGAACATGGAAGGTATTTGAACAGAAAACTGATTCAGACTAGATTCCAGACTGAAGCAATGCCAAATCAAAAGCCGGGAGGTCAGTTGCATTTGGTGTTATCTAGGGAGGGATGTGGCCAGCGTGGTCGGAGTGAAGTGTTTGAGGAGGGGTGCTAGGAGATGAGGCAGGACAGAGTCGTGTGGGAACTTGTGTTCAGAACTTACCTAATAAGTTGGTGGATTTGGTGTCCAGTTGTCGGGTTTGAAGCAAATGTTTTGGCTGTCAAATGTTTTAGTGGGGGAGCAAAGAGTAGAATCCGGGAGCCAGGTCAGGAGGCTGTTGAAGGAGTCCAAGCTACACATGATGGTAACTCATGATAGGGTGGTAGCACTGAACACAAAAGGAATGTAGTATATTAGTTCATTTATCTGAAATCTTCAGAATAGGCAGATATATAGAAACAAAAAGATTAGTGGGTACTGGAGACTGGGAGGAGAGAGGATGGGTGTCTGTTAAGTTATGGGGTTTCTTTCTGGGGTGATGAAAATGTTCTGGACTCAGTAGTGGTGATAGTTCCATGCCTTGACTTTTACACGTAAAGTGGTAAATTTTATGGTATGTACATTTACAACACAATTCAAAAAAAAATGACTTCAGTTATTTTCTTAAGCTCCTTCACATGGCAGCATCTCAGAGCTAGGGGAGGGCTGAGGCTTGGGAGAGGAGATCAAGATAATAGTTATAATAAAATAACTGTTTTAATTGCATTTATGAGACACAGAGGGTTGGTTGGTTTTATCTGTTGTTCGTGTGGTCATGTAATGGGTGCAGAAAAGAGAAAATGAGAAATCGACATTCTAAAGTTAGTAGAGGATTCTGGAGTTGTTGAAAATGCAGAGGAGATAGAAAGCTGTCTTCATATGCATTATCTCATTAAATCATCAAACTACCTTCAGATGATTCTCATTTTTAGGGCTGAGGTTTAGGGAAGTCGAATAACTTGTTCAAGATCACACGGTTAAGTGCTACATTTAGGATTCACACTCAAATTTGTCTTCATACCTTTATCACACTTTAATAAACTTAGCAGTAAAAAGGAGAAGGGACAAATTTTTCCTCCTTCCTTCCCCTCTTTCTTCCTCTCGCCCTTTCTTCCTTCCTTCCACTGGGGATTGCACCAAGGTCTTGGGCATGCTAGGCAAGCAGTCTACCCCTCAGCTACATCCCCAGACACTTTTATTTTTTAATTTTGAGACAGGGTCTCACTAAGTTACCCAGTCTGATCTTGAATTTGCTATCCTCCTGCGTCCACATTCCAAATAGCTGGCATTACAGGTGAACATGATTACACCTGGCTAGAAAGGGCAATTTTTTTTTTTTTTTTTTTTTTTTTTTTGGTGCTGGGGATCAGACTCAGGGCCTTGTGCTTGCAAGGCAAGCACTTTAACCACTGGGCTAACTCCCCAGCCTGAAAGGGCATATTTCTATCTCTTGGGCACAAAAACTAGTTTAGTGTTTGCAGAAGTTATGGAAAAAAGGGAAGCATTAAGCAATATTGCTGTCTTTGTTTAACAGTAAGGAATTTTATTTCATTAAGATAAACAAATCTTGTGCTAGCACTGTATGGGTAGACTATATTATATGAAGGCAACTAGCAGTGTAAGAAATAACTTGTTACTTGTTTACAAAAAAAGTGGAGATAGTTCCCTTGTACTTGAGTGCTGTACACCTGGCACTTTGTGAAAGATAGGGCTGTATACAGAGAGTTCCATGAAGTGGTCCATTCTCCAGACACAGAGCTTCAGAAAGGCTTTTTTGCAGCTTGTGGTCCAGAAGAGGGAAAAAGCAGGATAGGGAAGGGGCAAAAGCTAAGCTACTGACCAGTTCTGGTTTTACCTCCTGGGTGCTCTGGGAGCAGTGGTTCTCAAAGTGTGGCACCCCAGCCAGCACCGTCAGCTTTGCCTGGGAGTGTGTTGGAAATGCTTGTGCTACAGCACACCCACATCTGTCAGTTGCCTGGGGAGGTGTGTAGGAGGAACTTGGCAGTCTCTTAATAAGTCCTCCAGGTGATCTGATTCAGAGTAAAGTTTAAGAACCACCGTATAGGTCAGCGTTATCCAGTGGAAATAATGAGGTGAGCTGCAAAGGAAATATTTTCTAGTATTCATCATATTAAAAGTTGAAAGGGAAGACACTAATATTGATAATATGTTGTCTTTAACCCAATGCATTCAAAATTTTATTTTAACATGTAAATGTAAAAATTTACTAATAGGTCTTTTACATTTTTTGCTATGTCAAAGGAAGGAAACAATTTAAAGATCTTAATTGACGATATTTTCAACTTTTGGAACTGGGCAGCATTTCATTCCATAAAGTAGAATAAGTGTGTTCTCAGTTAGCTGAGAAGACTTTGATCTTAGAAACAGAATCAGGCTGAAGAAAACACAAACAAGAAATGAAAAACGAATTGGTTCTTTGAAAGTTACTTTTCCTGGGGCTGGGGATTTAGCTCAGTGGTTACAGTGCTTGCCTCACAAGCACAATGGGCCTGAGTTCAATCCCCAGCACCAAAAAAAAAAAAAGAAAGTTACTTTTCCTGTAAGGTGGAGACAGGGAGACAGATAAGGGAAAATGTGTAATTGGTTAACCTCAGGTTGCACCTGAGGCTTAGGTCCAGCGAACACCACTATTAAGCTGTTTAAAACTGGCCTGTTTGGGAATTGCTGGTTATCTCTCTGGTCCTGATTTCTAGAAAGCTTGGGTACCAGCTTAGTTGTAATTTAGACCTTGAGCTTGAGTGACTTTTAGCCTGCTCTGCTGGGGCCTAGTTTAGGAGCTTGGTCTAAAACACCAGGCCCTTGTGACTTATGTGGCAGATACTGAGTCTTCAAAATCTGGTGCATCATTTACTGTTAGAGCACATCTGAATTAGGACTGTTGGGAATTAGGCCCATTTCAGGTGCTCAGTAGCTGCAGGTGGACATGCTGTACTGGAGTATCGATCGTGTTGGTGAATTGGCTCCACCTTGACTGGGGAGACAGACCCTTGGAACCTGGTGTTAGTCCTTGGCCCTGGCTGGTGGGGGTCAGCATGCAGGCCTGATGGAGCACTCCGGTGTGGGTGGAGGAAGTGGCCACAGGGAGAGGCAGGTGTGATCTGTGAGTCGTGGGTTCCGACCTGGGGGTTGCTCAGCGTGGGCTCAGGAAGCCTCCTCTAGGCCTGGTTCTGAAGGAGTGGCTTGGTTGGAGTCATGGCGGAGTGGTGCACTTTCCCGCTGGCCTCGTTTCCTTGGTGTGGAGGCACCCAAATCTCTCTCAAATAGTAAGTACTCAGCTGAGCATTTGGCAGACAGTGAAGGCTGCTGAGCTCCCAAAGACCAAGTAGTCAGGGTCTGAAAGAAAATCTATACTCAGATGGTAAATCTTCAGATGGTCACTCTGGTCTGTTAAAATGCTGAATTCAAGACTCATCCCATGCTTCTGAGTTGGGGGTCATGAAATATTAGTGAGAGGATCTTCCTTTACCTGGAAATTTATTTATTCTGAGAAGCATAAAGAGATTTCTTAAGCAGAATTTAAAAAGTACACACTCAGAGAATAGAGTGCAGGCCCTTAAAAGAGAGGCACAATGTGGTCTGGAGTTAGGGTTTTTATGTGGTCTTAGGTGTACCCTAATGGGGATCTAAACTAGGTGTTAGTGGCTTGTGTCTGTAATCCCAGCACACTGGGAGGCTGAGGTAGCAGCACGGCAAACTCTGTCACTGGACAATATCAGAAGAGGTCCCCCAAGTGGAGATAGGGAACCTTGATTCACCTCATCCATGGAGCAGGTTGCAGGTTTTGACTTCCATGACAGGAAAAAAATTCTCAGAAAGTGTCAGTAAGAGACATAAAGGACATAAAGCACACACTGGAGACTATAGTTGCCTGCAAATTGAGAGATAAAGCATTATCTTGTGTTTACATTCACCTTGGTAAGATCATTTTATGGTTTCACTAACTCAGTTATGAGGTTGTTTCTTCTTTGAATTAACCTGTCAGCAGAATTGTTGTAGTACTATTTACCTGAATGCCGCTGTGGATATGTTAGGAGTAGCAGTAATTTTTTTTTTGTCAGAATTAATGTTTAAGCTTTTCTTTAAGGTGATTGCTAATGGCTTTACTAGTTTTGCCTCTAGTGGGGCCACATCTTGAATGTGAAAGTAGAATGTGCTACTTTATCTTATAAAAGGATATTTGTTTTTTTGCTTGGACTGGCTAGAAAAACGTACATTCAGTTTATCTAAGAACTGTGCTATTTCCTCCCTCCCTTTTTTTGGTTAATAGTTACTGTATACTGATTATAATATATGCAAGATTGTGTTAGGCATTTTATACATTCTCACTTAATCTTTATAGCAGCATTATGACCTAGATAAGTACTATTATTATCCCCTATCTACCTAGGAAATGCCAGGGCCAAGAGTGAGCAGGTCCGAGCTGCATTATTTACCCTTCTGATAACTTCTGAATGGTTCTGGTATAATTTTAGGAAACAACAGAAAGCAGAGTACTTGTATTTAGTTTTTGTGATACTTTTTTTTTTGACACTTTATTATTCGTAGAGACTCATTTGATCCTTTTAACAGGTCTGTTGGAAAGCAGGGAGGTGTCATTAGCTGTATTTTATAGATGGAAACTGGGTGGGGCCCGAGAAGTGATTTGCTGTGGAGCAGTAGAAGTAACAACTGGCCCAGGTCTTGTGACTCTTGAGTGTTGTGCCACTTCCGTGCTGTGCTGTCAGCAGGTAGGTCTTTTGAAAGTGTGGAGAACATACAGGAAATCTTTCTTCCTGAGGAAGGGAACTGACGGCGGTATGTTACTGGGAAGTCATTTTGCACACCTGCATCTTTCTCCTTTTGGCTGTGATAGGCTTAATATTTGTTATAAATGGAACTGATATGGTTTTTCCTCAGAACTTTTGAGACTAGGAAGTATCTTAAAAGAACTTTGGACTGGGCTTTTAACCAGTTTGTTAATATGCGTAACAAAAGCAGCAAATGTTGAAATTCTGTAGGAGTCCAAATTATTTAACTTCTTCCTTGTATTTAAAAAAGAAGTTTTGGCCGGGGATTTAGCTCAGTGGTTAAGAGTGCTTGCCTAGCAAGCACAAGGTCCTGAGTTTGATTCCTGGCACCACAAAAAAAAAAAAAAACAAAAAAACCCCAAAACTTTAAAAAGAAGTTTTATGTTGTGGCATTTCAAAAATTGTCTAATTTCTGACCTGGATTCTTTACTTTTAAACTTCCATGCAGGGGTGCCAGAGTAGAGAACCAAAGCCTTGTATTGGGACTTACTGCAAACCAGTTCAGATTTGGAGTGTGAGCTAGGACATAGGATGTGGCACAAGTGGCTGGGGAAGTAGGTGTGACTTGTCAATCACAAGATCCTGGACATATGCCCAAAGCAGTTCCTAAAGCCTGGACTTCTTGGGAGAACTCCAGCAAGTTTGCAATATGGTGGCCTAGACCTGACTGACAACAGCTTGAGGCAGGGATCTCAGCCCACCCCTCAGGGCCCAGGTGACATTCTCCAGGGTTTTCTCTGGATTTGGACAATATGAAAGAAAGGCTGCTATCAGGAGCTGAAGCTATTGTAGCTTTCCGTGATAGCTCACACTCTGTTTCCCAGATGCAGCCTGTACTTTTATCTTCATTCCTTCCCCCTTTTTCTTTTTACTCGGCCCAAGCTCTCTTTGTAGAGCCAGTTTGTCTCCCACTCTTCATTTTTGCTTTCTTGAATAAACTTTGCTGCTGCTTTTCCTCCATTTCATTCAATTCTTTGTTTGCGACGAGAAGAAGTTGGAATCTAACTCCAGAAGGAGAGGTGAGCAACCCAAATCTGGCAGTGTTTATTTGGTGAGCCATATTTTAGAAGCAAGCTGCCCATTAAGAGTGGGAAAGACTCAAACCACCCCCCCCCCTTTTATGGTTTTGTCTGCTTTAGTGATTTCTACTTCTAGTTACTGACTAACCGGGGACATCCATGCTTTTTAATTGACATGAGTGTTTTTTGTTTTTCCTGCCATACATGCTTGCTGGGCAAGTGCTCAGTTGCTGAGCCCCGTCAGCCCTTATATTTTGTTTTTTGGTAATGGTGGCAAAATATAGTGTGTTAGATATTTGGAGCCAAATGTTTTAAAATAGTAGTACAAGAATGGCAAAAAACCCCACATTGCTCAGATGTAATAGTCCATTATCGTCTATGTTGGCCAGGTGTAACTTGAAATAGACTTGATTTAGTTTTAAGAACTGTGTGGTATAGGTGCTTTTTAGTCTGTTTTTACATTATTTGTAACTTCCTGAAAGTGAATATAGTATGTGTTGATTCAGCTAACCCAAACATTTCTCAGAGCATGGCTGCTTACAAATTTTTGAATCATTTTGAGATAGCAGTTCTCTTCTGTTGGGCCTAGTTTGTTTTAGTCTCCTTCATGAGCCCATCTAATGAGCTAGAGTCTATACAACCTGAGGTGTTTATTCTGAAAGCTCCTAGAAACTTAATGTATAATTCATATTTATTAAAATTGAAAAAAAATTGATAGTGGCACTATTTCTGCATTTTTTTTCTTTGTTGACTCTCAGATTAGTTCAGCGGTGAGACCAGGGTGGTCATCTTCTTTGGCTCCTCATTCATTTTTTTTTTTTTTTTTGGTTGTGCCGGGGATCGAACTCAGGCCCTTGTGCTTACAAGGCAAGCACTCTAATCGCTGAGCTTAATCCCCAGCCCCTCCTCATTCATTTTGAATGACTACAGGTCTTTTGGTAAGCATCCGAGGCTCTGGGGCACGTGCGCCAAGCTCGTGGATTTTGAATAATAGTGGTTTAGGTCAGTAAGGGACCTTAGAGAAAAGTCCTCTGAGCTTTTGTGTTGTAGCAGAGTAGAGGGGTTCAAGGGGTTGCCCAGCTCATGGAGATGGTGTGAGGTTGAGCTTGAGTTTCTTTCTTGATTCTTCTTCCACTTTTCTTTCCAACATGCTGATCTTCTTTTCTGGGTCTGTCTTCCCTCATGCAAAGGTGTTGCTGTTTATTCTCATTTTCCAAAGTGAATTACTGGGGTTGGAGATTTAGCTCAGTGGTATAGACCTGAGTTTGAGCCCCAGCACCCCCTCCAGAAAAAAAAACAAAAAACCACAAAGTGAATTAGAATACTAAAATCTTCTGTCCTGATTGTGTTTTGTTTCTTGAAGACTAACATTTGGTTTTGGCCATCGGAAATCAGTTACACCCTTTATTTGCTAGGGATTAAAGACAGCCCCCTCACCTTTTAAAACAGCTCTGGGGTTTGAACCCAAGGCCTTCGTATTGAGCTACATCCCTAGCTCATTTTTTATTTTTTGTTTTGAGATGGGGTCTCTCGAATCACTTAGTTCCCTGGGCTGGAACTTGCTATCTTTCTGCCTCAGCATCCTAGATTGCCGGTATGTGCCACCTCACCTGGCTATGCTTAAGTCTTGTAACCATTAAAACCTCTCCCTGGTCGGCACGGTGGCACGTGTCTGTAATTCCAGCACTTGGGAGGATTGCTGTGAGTGAGGCCAGCTTGGGTTGCATAGTGAGAGCCTGTCTCAAAAAACAAAAAAACCCATAAAACTGTCCCTGTGACCTTTGAAAGATTGAGGGCCTTGGGACTCAATTTTCCCATATAATGGGGAATAAAACTCTAACTCACAGATGTATGAAGGGATATGAGATATTCTTGGCCTTTAATAGGAACACAGTTAATTTTCTCATTTTCAGTTCATTGTTTTCCTTCACTTGGTAGTGGAAAGGCTATTTTATAGCGGGTATCTTTCATATCTGTTACCTTCACTTTTGCATAGAGATTACATTTCACAGTTTGAGGCTTACTTGCTTTCATCCTTTGCATTTTACAGTGTTGTGATAAAAAACATTGTTTCTTGTTTGAGTGATGATCCTTTTAGAAATTTCAAAGACATTGTACTGTACTTGTTGATTTTTAAAATTTTTTTATTTTAATGGTACATTTTAGATATACATAGTACTTGTTGCTTTTCGATAATTTTTTTCTTTTCCTTAATTTTTGAATCTAGCTTTACCGGCGACTACTGGATAAATTGTTTTCTTAAACCTTTGTTATAATTTTTATTAGTCATTTTCTTTCTTTCCTTTGTTCCCTCTGTGGCATTGAGGATTGAATCCAGGGCCTTGGCACTGAGCTGTGTCCCTAACCATTTTTACCTTTTCTTATTTTGAGACAGGGTGTCACTAGGTCACTAAATTGCCTACACTGTGCTTTGAACTTGTGGTCCTCCTGCCTCACCCTCCCAGAGTGCTGGCATTACAGGCGTGCACCACCACACCTTGCCAGTTAGTCATTTTTCTTAATGTTTTAGAATATTAAATGTTTAAAAGTATTTAAAGTATTAAATACTTTAATACTTTCTTAAAGTATTAAAACATTAAGAAAAATGACAGTGTTAAAATATACTTTCTCCACATTTATGATAAATTAGTAGTAACCTGATTATTGTTTTACTTCTGCTTTTTTATCAAGAAAATTACTTTTGTGCCAGAAAAATAAATCATGCTGAAGACATCAGCAAATAATTTTTTTTATTATTATTATTATTTTGTGACTTGAAGCTCCTTGAAGGAAGACTTTCGTTTTGTATTTGATAAAGTTCTTTGTGTTAGTTGACATTTCTGACCACTCTCTATCAGTCTCCTGCTCATAAAGAACTTTCTTTAGATCTGCTTGGCTCATTGACTGTTATTTTTGTATTTTTTCTGGAGAGTGTTCTGATGCCTTTGGTATTTCTCATGTGCCAAGAGGCTAAGTCTGCAGTTACAATTTCTTTTCCATAATTATGGTATATTGCTTAGAATTACATATAGTGACTGATAAAAACGTTTTCACTAGACGCAAACTGGAAGAAGTACCCTGAAAAAATATTTTTAAGCCCATTTAGGCATTTATTTTACTTTCTTCTTCTTCTTTTTTTTTTATAGCGTGCTCCACACTATTCAAGACCATGCTTACTTGTGTCCCGTACTCTCGGTTCAGTGGGATATAATCCAAATGAAAAAGTAAGTATTTAAAAAATACTCTCCACAGCTAAGTTATAATGGTAAAACTTTCTTATTTCCATACTGTGTTCAGTGGGCAGGTTAAATTTTATTAATATTGTGGAAATATTTATTGCTCTAGCATCGTAGCTTTTAATGTTTAATCTTTGCTCCATTTTGCCTTGTGGGCTACCATCTGAGTTGTCTTAATTTTATATTTATATCTATACAAAAAATGAATGCATTTAATGTGTTTCCCTTTGAGCAGAGTGTCTAGTATAACATTCTTTTTTAAACACTAGGCAGCTGGAAGGTTTTGATTAAACTATTGAGTTTTTGTTTCATTTACTTAATACGACTTATTTGGATTAAAGGCAGTTATACGTATTGAAAATTTCTGGGCAGAAGGGTTTCAACTGATACACGATGGTGCTTGAGGCTTGTAATAGGAGAACTAAAGAGACTAGAAGTGGCTATCAGAAGTAAAATATGGTTTACTGGTAATGTAAACATCAGAGAGGTTGGGAGTTTTTGTTTAAGAGATTTTTCAGTGTGATTGTTATGAAAGTATACCTGATAAGAATGATTGTTTGAGAATGACTTATCTGGGATTCCTTCCAAATCATCAGCTGAAGTGCATAAAACATGTTCCAGATTCTTTTGAATAGAGGTTTGGAGAAAGAAAATACACATTTGTGCAGTCCCATAGAAATAATGTGAGATGCAATGGCAGAGCACATGTAAATTCAAAATTTTCTAATAGCCATGTTGAAGTAACACAAGTTAAAATAATTTTAATGTATTTAATTTAACATTTAAAATGTTATTTTGATATGTAATGAATATAAAAAGTATTGATACACTTTTGTTTCGCCTTTTTTTGAGACAAGGTCTCACTACATAGTTTAGTCTGGCCTCAAACTCATTGTGTAGCCTGGGCTGGCCTTGAATTTGGAGCAATCCTTCTGCCTTTGCCTCCCCAGTGCTAGGATTACAGGAATGCACCACAATGCCCAGCTTAGATTTTGTATTTTTGAATGAAGTCTTTTTGAATCCAGTGTATCTTGTATACTTTCTGGAATGTCTTAGTTTGACTAGCCACATTTGAAGTGCTCAGTGTCCTCATGTGGTTAGTAGGTACTATATTGGATAGTGCGGGTTGGGTGGATTAACTGTGAATAAAATTTGTTGTTATGAAATCTATAATTTAAAAACTTCATCAGAGGCAACATACATTGACGTTCTTGTGCATATATGTTGGTGCACACTTGAATCACGTTGCATTCTAGAGATAACAAGCTATCCCAAGTAGGAACACTTTTGGAGCACTTAGCTAACATTTAGTAAAGAGGCCACAGAGTGGAGGGGGAATACTACAAGCGGTTCTGTCATCTTTCTCCCTGTAGTCACTGGTAGTCTTCTTCACTGTAATTGGTGTTGAAATGGGCTCTCATTGATAAAATTAGTAATATTTAAGATATGTGTATTGGCTATTTTAGAGATCTTTTCAGATTTTGTACAATTGCACAACAATATGATTGACCTTTCCGTCTTTACCTCTAAGGACAGCACCTGGGGTTGATCCCTAAATGAGAGTCTTGTGTTCAGCCAGGGGCCTCTCAAATCCTTGATGCCTCAGACAATGTGGTTAGCCAAATCGGTTTTGATGCTGTTTGCCTCAGGTGAATCTTTCTTGCTGGCTGTTGGATTATTATGAAGTACAGCAAGTTGAGACTTCACTGAGTTTTTGGAGCAGGTTTTAAGATTCTTCTTATACTTGCTAGCAAGAGTTTGGTCTGGGACTTAGTTTTGCTGTAACCCCATAGTGGGGTTAGTGGAACAACTGATTTGACTCCCACATTGTTGACCACTGACATTAAAAACTAAGTAAATGTGGGCTGGGGATTTAGCTCAGTGATTAGAGTGCTTGCCTTGCAAGCACAAGGGCCTGAGTTTGATCCCCGGTACCACAAAAAAAAAAAAAGAAAAAAAGAAAAAAAAAAAACTAAGTAAATGTATGTAGCTGCTCGGTTTAGGACATTTAAAGAGATAGGAGAGAGAAGGAAAATAAACATGGAATGCCCTCGGAATCAAGCAAGAGGGACTTATTTCGTTGCAAGTATCTGAAACCAAATCTGTTCTGCTATTTTTGCCATCTACTTTGTGGTGGACTTGCCTGAGGTGACTGTGGGGAAGCTGTGTGGCTTCCCCAGTCGGTGCGGGATGGTTTTTCTTTCTCATTGGTTAGTACAGGTGTATCATCAGACCAGCTTGGTGGCCCACCCTTCACTTGGTGGTGTTTAATGGAACCTTTCTCTTCCAGGGACTCATTCTGTCCTTGAAGCCAGCCATTCGTTAAGTACTGATCCGTTTCGTTTATTGCTACAGTCTGAAGTGCAGTTGGTCTTTGGCAATATGTATTTGTTAAATCAATTGATTCTCTGCTGAACCTGTCATTGACCTTTAACATTTTACTAGCAGTTCATATCAAGTGACTGGAACAAGTGAAACTTACTACCAGAAATATTTTTTTCAACTTGAATTTTAACAAGTCAACTTGTTGTCTCGTATATTCATGAAAATAGGATTAAATGTAATGGTAATTGTTCATTGGGCCTGAAGGTAGTGTGAGCCATTACTACAGTATGGTTTTCATAATAATAATAATTTTAGGTGGCATTAATGATAGTGTTTGAAGCGTACATCATTAATACTTTGATTATATTAACTAGTGTGCTCTGATGTGAATATCTGGGTATGAACTCAGGCTTTACCACTAGTTAACTTTGTAAGTAACTTAGGCAAAAGATTGGACCTTACCAAGCCTCAGTTTTCTCATTTGTAAAATGGGGATGATATTAGAACTGACTTTTAGGCTATTATGAGGATAAATAACTATTATCTGATAGATGGGGTAGTGTACAGAAAGGATCTGTCACAGTGGCTGGTATAGAGAAAGCATGTGCACTAAGTATCAGCTGCTTAATACTATCTTTAACAACTCATTTTGCATATTTGGACATTTCAGCTCAAAACCCCTTGATGGTAAGTATAAGCTGGGTGCAGTCTCAAGTCTGTCCTTCTCTAGAACTGGTAGACTTGCCTATCGCGATGTGCCCTTTCTCAGAACTGTTCAGTAAGTGATTTAGGATCTGGAGTTCTGGTGTCACACCTGTACCAGGTACCCGGTGGAATGAGCTAACTCAGTTCTTCTGTTGGCCACTGAGTGGAGTGAAGCGCCAGCTATGATTCTAGACCCCAGCAGTGAGGATCTAATTTTAGGGAAGGAAAAGAAGGAAAGAACAGAGAGAATGGATTTTAAATAAAAAAAAAACTTAAAAAATATTCTAAGGAAACTTTGTACCCTGATGCCATCATCAATATAGTTACAGAGCAGCTTCTTTGGAAGACCTTCTATATTTCTTCTGGTGCCTGGAAGCCATTCTGTCTTCAAGGATTCAGGCTTCTGATTTATAATGGTGGTTTCATTTTTTTCTCCCTTTAATGTGCCTAATTTATGGTTTCTACATATTGCATAAAGTCCTAGTTTCTTAAGTGTCTATTTAAGTCTTTTCATCACCTGGACTTTTTGTCCCCTAGCTTCGTTATAATTCCATACATATTGGGTGACTTTGCCACACTAAAAATTCCTTTTTTTTTTTTTTTTTTTGGTGCTATCCTTTTTTACCGTCACTGCCTTTGCACGTCCCATTTACGCTTTCCTTTCTCGGTACCCAGCATTCTGGATATAGCTTTAGTGTATAGCACTTAACACAATTTGTTATGGTTGTGCCACATTGTCCACTTGATATTTACCTGTATTGTTGGTTCAGAGGAGGAGTTTTAAAGTTGGTTTAACTCGATTTATGTATATATTTTTGTTTTGCATAGCCTATCTGGAAGAATATGCGGGAAACTGTTAACTGTGGTTACCTTTTGGGCAGGCACCTGGATATCATTTTAATACTTTAATAATTCTTAACTATATATGTCTGTGCTTTATTTAAAAGAAAATTGTATGTTCAGAAGCTTACTTGAGGATTGAGGGTGTAGCTCAGTGGCAGAGTGCTTGCTTGGCCTATATGGTGCTGGGTTCAATCTCCAGTAGTGCCCACCCCAAAGATTGATATTATGAGCTTTACTGGCTTCCTGCACTAATTAGTAATGTATAAATAGCCCTGACCAGAGGTCTGTCAGGTGCAAATATTTGTTTGGATACAGATATTTTCCTAGTTAGACAGATAGGGGCACGGTCCTGTATTCCTGACAGCAGTCTGGCCTGTGGCCGAACAGGCCAACAGTAGCTATAGCTGGTACTGAGTATGTACTGTATTACCTTCTGGGCACAAATCTGAACAATATAAGGTTGTTAATTCATACCAGTCTCGCAAGCTTCTGTGGCAGGTGCTCTTATTACCACCCTCTTATTACCAGGAAATGAGGGTGAGGAAGGATGCCTTACCCACAGAAGGTCTCACAGAAGAACATGTGGGCGTGTTGGGGCTCCATCCTGGGTGGTTTGGCTCCAGACTGACTAACCACAGGTTCTGCCTCTGGAACAGAAAGTAAAATGGGATTCTTAATCTTTGTAATTTCATCATAATTTGTTATACATATTCACTCTAACAGTTGCTTAATATGTAATTGAGCAATGCTGTTTGTGTTGCTTTCATCAGGCTTAGTCTGTTAAACATGTCATAAAGTATTGACGTTTTACTGGGTGTAGTGGTGCATACCTGTAATCTGGTGCTCAAGAGACTGAGGCAGGAGGCTTGCTTCTAGTTCAGGGCCAGCCTGGACTGCTTAGTGAGGTCAAGGTCAGCCTGCAATACATAGTGAGACCCTGTCTCAAAAAAGCAGAAAACAAAAATAAAAGCTCTTTGCAGGGGTTGGGAATTTAGTTCAAGTGGTAGAGCGCTTGTCTAGCAAGCCCAAGGCCCTCAGTTCGATCCCCAGCACCCCCTTTCCCCCTACACACACAAAAAAAAACCCTTTGTGGTTTTAAATGAGGTTCAAAAAAGTATAGTGATTGTTTTATTAGAATATGCTTACCAGGGCTGGGGATTTAGCTCAGTGGTTAAAGTGCTTGCCTTGCAAGCACAAGGACCTGCGTTCGATCCCCAGCACCAAAAAAAAAAAAAAAAAAAAGAAAGAAAAAAAAGAATATGCTTACTATTTAACAGGTATTTGCCATGACTATTTGGATACAGAAAGGTAGATGATTTCAGAGTCTCGGGCCTGAGGTGAGTGTAGATTACTTTAAGGGCCTGTGTGATCGAGCCTCTGAGTGGCTCTGGGTTCCATTGAATTAGCTCACCGGTTTTTAAGGCAGAGGCTGGTCTCAGGTTGGTGGAATAAGCCATGTGTGATGTAAAGGTTAAACCAAGACTTTGAAAACCTTTTCCAGTTCTGAGATTCTGGACTTTCCCTGCAGATGAAACTGCTGCCTTGAGTTATATGAGTTTTTTTAAAATAAAGATATATGTGATTTTAACTTTTAGAAACAGCTAAAACTTTTATAGTTACATATAACTTACAATGATTTGCCAATCCAGAAAAATTATGTACTTCTATGCATTTCATCCAAATTATTTATAATTGTATAGGGGGGTGTGTGTGTGTATGTATGTATAAATGTGTGTTTTATAAAAGAGATTAGCCTACAAGATTTTTTTTTTTTTTTTTTTTTGGTGCTGCCGGGGAGTGAACTCAAGGCCTTGTGCTTGCAAGGCAAGCACTCTAATCACTGAGCTAAATCTCCAGCCCCTACAAAATTTTAGAGTTGGAACAAAACCCACTAAATCTCTTCCTTAGAGTGCTATTTATATATGTGCAGTCAAGACTTACAGAGATTGATTTGTTTTAAGTGGAATACATAGGTTATTTTTTAAATTTTATTTTAATGGTACATTTTAGATACACATAGTAATAACATTCATCATAGAGAATTTGTACTTGTGCATGAAATATCTTGCTGCTACTTTTTTTCCCATTCCCCTCCCTTCCCTTCAACCTTTTCTCCATCCTTATTTACAAAAGCTTTGTTTCCATTTTTTCTTTCTATACTTTTTTCTCTTGTCCCACCATCCTTTTCCCCCTCCTCCTCCCTTGTTCCCCTTCCCATTTGAAAAATTTCTTCCCTTTCCCAAGATAATACATTTTAGTCCTTATTTACACTTTGTTTTTCACACCAGATAAACAATGCAGTATTTAAGTATGTGTGTCTGATTTATTTTACTTAAGAGTATGGTCTCAAGATGCATCCATTTAACTAGAAATATCTCAAGCTTATGATTCTTTATGGCAGAGTAGTCCTCCATTGTATAAAAAAACCACCTCTTTATCCATTCGTTGGTTGATGGGCATTTGGTCTGTTTCCAAGATTTAGCTATTACAGACTGTTCTGCTATAAACATGAGTGTCCATATATCGCTATAATATGATGCTTTTAACTCTTTTGGGAAGATACTGAGAAGAGGAATAGCTGGGTCAAATGGAACCTCTAGTCCTAGTTTTCTGAGGGATCGCCACACTGATTTCTGTAGTGGTTGCACTAGTCTACACTCCCACCAACAGTGGAGAAGGGTTCCTTTTTCCCACATTTTCTCCAGCATTTGTTATTGGCTGATTTATTGATAATAGCCATTCTTTCTAGAATGATATGGAATCTCAGTGTTGTTGTAATTTGCATCTCTCAAATGACCAGTGATGTTGAACACTTTTTCATATACTTATTGGCTATTTCTACTTCTTCATCTGAGAAGTGTCTATTCATTTCAGCTGCCCATTTTTGGATTGGGTCTTTAGTTTCGTGGTCTGATCCTTTGAGTTCTTTATATATACTTGAGATAGCAGCCATTTGTCAGAGGAACAGCTGACAAAAATTTTTTCCCACTCTGTGGGTTGTCTCTTCACTCTGTTGGTGGTTTCTTTTGCTGTGCAAAAGTTTTTTGTTTTTTGTTTTTTTTAAAATAAGATTAGTTCCCAGTTGTTGATTCTTTGTGATATTTCCTGGGCAGTTGGGGTTTTGTTCATAAAGTCTTTGCCTACACCTGTGTCTTCAAGAGTTTTACCTATTCTATTTTCCAGCAGATTTAGTGTTTCTGTTTTAATGTTTAGATCTTTGGTCCACTTTAATTTTTAGCTTAGTACATGGAGAAAGACACGGGTCTAATTTTAATCTTTGCATGTGGAGAGCCAGTTTTTCCAGGACCATTTATTAAAGAGGCTATCTTTCTTCCAGTGAGGATGTTTGGCCCCTTTGTCAAAGATAAGGTGACTGAGAGTGTTTGGACTTGTTTCTGCATCTTCTGATTGGTTCCATTGGTCCTGGGGTCTGTTTTTTGGCAGTACCATGCTCTTACAGTAGCTTTGTAATATAATTTTAGGTCAGGGATTGTGATAGCCCCTGCATTGCTTTTTTTGCCCAGAATTGCTTTTGCTGTTCTAAGTTTCTTTTCGTTCCAAATGAATTTTAGGATTGTTTTCTCTAATTCTGTGAGGTTTGCTATTGGTATTTTAATTGGAATTGCATTAAATCTGTATAACAATTTTGGGAGTATGGCCATTTTCACTGTATTGGTTCTTCCTTCCGAAGAACAAGGGATCTTCCATTTTCTAACATCTTCTTCCATCTTCTTTTTCAAAGTACTGTTGTTTTCAATGGATAGATCTTTTACTTCCTTTGTTAGATTGATTCCTAGGTACTTCAGTTTTTTTGGATGCTATTGTGAAAGGTGTTGTTTCCCTAATTTCTCACTCAGTAAGTCTGTTCTTTGTGTACAGGAATGCTATTGATTTTTGAGTGTTGACTTTGTACCCAGCTACATTACTGAGTTTGGTTATTAAATCTTAGAAGTCTCTTGGTGGGGTTTGTGGGGTCTTCTATGTAGAGTATCATCTCATCTGCAAATAATGATAATTTAACTTCTTCCTTTCCTATCCTTATTCCTTTTATTTCTTTCTCTTGTCTAATTGCTCTGGCTAATGTTTCCAGAACTATATTGAATAAGAGTGGTGAGAGTGGGTATCCTTGTCTTGTTTTTGATTTTAGAGTGAAGGCTTTCAGTTTTTGACCATTTAGTATGCTGTTGCCTGTTGGTTTGAGATTGAGATAAAGACCATGTATTCCAATTTTCTGCAGGTTTTTATTTTTTTTAATCATGAATGGGTGTTGGACTTTGTCAAATGCATTTTTTGCATCTATTGAGATGATTATATTGTTTTTGTCCTTGGCTCTGTTTAATATGGTGTATCCCATTTATTGATTTGTAGATGTTGAACCATCCCTGCATCCCTGCAATGAATCCTATTTGGTCATAGTGTATAATCTCCTTGATGATTTGTTGCATTCTGTTTGTCAGTATCTTATTGTGGATTTTTGTATCTATGCTCATTAATGAGATTGGCCTGTAGTTCCCTTTTCTCGTTGGATTCTTCTTTGGTTTTGGTATCAGGGTAATGCTTGCTTCCAGGAATGAAGTTGGGAGTATTGCTTCCCTTGCAGTTTCATTAAAGAGTTTGAGAAGTAGTGGCATTAGATCTTCTCTAAATTCCTTGTAGAACTCAGCAATGAATCTGTCAGGACCTGGGCTTTTCTTTGTTGGTAGGTTTTTAATTACTTCTTCAATTTCAGTGGCTGATATTGGGTTATTTAGAGTTTTATATCTTCTTGATATAGTTTTGGTAATTCATATATATCTAGGACTCTCTATTTCTTCTGTGTTTTTGATCTTATTAGAATAAAGATTCTCAAAGTAGTTATTGATGATCTTCTGGATTTCTGCAGGATCTGTTGTGATTTCACCCTTCTCATTCCTATTTGCATTTGAGTCTTTTCTTCTCTTTTTTTGATAAGGTTGGCTAACGGTTTGTCAATTTTATTTAATTTTTCAAAGAACCAACTCTTCAATTCATTGATTCTTTGTATTGTTTTCTTAGTTTCAATTGCATTAATTTTGGCTCTGATCTTTATAGTGTTCTCCCTCGTATGAGCTTTGGGCTTGATTTGCTCTTCTTTTTCTAGAAGCTTGAGGTTTAACATTAGGTGGTTTATTTGAGCTCACTGTGTTTTTCTGGTATGAAAGTTCAATGCTATAAATTTCCCTCATGGGACCGCTTTCATTTTGTCCCATAAATTTTGGTAAGTTGTATTGGCATTATCATTCAATTGTAGAAACTGTCTCATTTCTTTAATTTCATCTGTGGCCCATTGATTGTTCAGGAGGGTGCTATTTAATTTCCATGCATTTGTGAAGTTTTTGTGGTTCCTTTTGCCCTTTATTTCCAATTTCAATGCACTGTGGTCTGATAATGTGCATGGGATAATTTTGATTCCTTTGCATTTACTTAAGCATGTTCTATGAGCGAGCATGTGGTCTATTTTGGAGGAAGTCCCATGTGCAGCTGAGAAGAATGTGTATCCTGATGTTGTGGGGTGGAATACTCTGTATACATCTACTGAGTTCATTTGTTCAGAAGTTTTGTTTAATTCTGATATTTCTCTGTTGACTTTTTGTCTAGTTGATCTATTCGTGACAGTGGGGTATTGAAGTCCCCCATTACAATCATATTAGTGCTTATTTGGTTTTTTTATGTCTGCTAATATTTGTTGTATATAGTTAGGTTTGCTGGTATTTGGTGCATATATATTTGATTGTTATCTCTTCTTCTTGGATTGTTCCCTTTACAAGGATGTAGTTACCTTCTCTGTCTCTCTTAATCAGTGTTGACTTGAAATCCATTTTGTCTGTAAATAGAATTGCTACCTCTGCTTTTTTCCGGGTTCCTGTCACATGAAGTATTGTTTTTCATCCTTTGACTTTCAGTCTATAAATTTCTTTTTAAATTAAATGTTTCTTGTATGCAGCATATTGTTGGTTCTTACTTCTCAATCCATTCTGCCAGTCTGCTTTTTTTGATTGGTGAATTGAGACCATTTACATTGATAGTTATAACAGGTATATGTTGACTTACCCTTTTCATGTTATTTACCTGTTGTTGGTTCCCTGTTTTTCCCCTTTGTTTAATTACTTGCCCTGCCTGATGGATTCATTCTGTTGCAGTTCTTGGAGTTGTAGTCCTCATTTTCTATTTCTACAATGTCCTTCAGAATATTTTGGAGTGCTGGTTTGGTGGTCATGAATCTCTTCAGGTGTTCTATGTCATGGAAGTATCTTACTTCTCCACCAGTTTTGAAAGATAGTTTTGCAGGGTACATCAATCTGGGATGAAAGTTGTTTTCTTTTAGGGCTTGAAATGCTCTAAGCTCTCCTTGACTTGAGGGTTTGTTTTGAGAAGTTTGCTGTTATTCTGATGGGCTTTCCTTTATAAGCTATTTGTTCCTTTTCTCTTAACAGCTTTTAATATTCTGTTCTTGTGTTGAATTTCTGGAAATCTGACTATTATATGCCTTCAGGTAGATTTTTGTTGATTGTGGCTAATTGGAGTTCTATATGCTGCATTTATATGTATGTCAAGTTCTTTTTCCATACTTGGGAAGTTTTCTGCCATTACTTCTATGAACAGGTTATTTATGTCATTTGTCCTATCTCCTGCTTTTTCATTGACTCTGATCAATCTTGTGTTATTCTCTTTGTGAAATCTAGCAGCTGTTGGATTGATTTTTCATGGTCCCTTACCATTCTGAAGAACTCTTTCTTTTCATGTTCATTAATGACAGTCTTGTCTTCTGTGTCTGAAATTGTGTCTTCACATGTTTCATTCTACTCCCTATACTTCCAATAGAATTTTTAATCTCCTGAACATCTTAATATGTTTCATGGATTCCATTTCTTTCCTGTGTTGGGCACTTATGGTTTCCATCATTTTCTTAAGGTCCTCTATTTTTTTTTTATCTGTATCTGCTCTAGAGTCACTAATCACGACTTTCATTCTGGAAATGATTTCTGTTTTGATGTTTTCTAGAGTCTCATTCATCTGCTTTGTTACTTCTGCTGTTACTGCTTCCAGGAATCTGGGTGAGAGGCTTTCAGACTGTTTCACCTCATTACCCCTGGGTTTGCTTTTGGCGAGGTGCAGATCTGGGGTTGCATCTTGTTTGTGTGTCTTCTCATTTTCTATTTTTCCTTTTTTAGTTTAATTCCTGAGTTGATGCTTATGAATTGCCTATGGCAGGTAGCTTTTTTGTTAGTTTTGAGAACCCTTTGGAAATGACTACTTCCTCAGCAATGTCTTCCAGGTGTAGCTGGTTTTTGGATTTTGAGTCTGTTGCAAGATCCTGCCTCTTCATTTTATTGGGACTGAGAAGTTGCTGTCTATTTGGCCAGCCTTGGTTCTTTGACACTGGCCTATAGTGTTGTTTATGACCCTCTGCCAGTCTCAGTCTTGGCATACAAGGAAGAAGTGATTAGAACAATTCTGTCATCTTCGGTAAAGTAGTACAATCAGCAACAACAATAGCATCAAACACACTCTTGAAAATGACAAACTGGTAACTATCAGTCTGCCACCTTTAACCATATGAACTGGATTTATGGTTATATAATAATATCCAAAATAAACCAGAAATTTGTGTACAGTAAGTGTGCCCTCAGTATGGTGATTTTACCCTTTAGAGAAAATCCAAAATGGATTAGGAGGAAAAACTAGAGAAATAGAAGAGAAAGAGGTGAGAAGCAAGGTTGGAGGACAGGGGGAGATTATGCAAACTTTGGAGAACTAGTAAAGAAAACAGGAGAGAAAGAGGGAAGGTTGAAAAAGAAATGAGGACAGAACAAAACGGTAACAACAAAAAACTAGAATTTCACTTTCATATAAAAACAAGAAAAAACAAGAAAAAGAGGAGAGGGAAAAAAAGCAAAAAAAAAAAACAAAAAACCCACAAACCAAAAAAAAGGAACAACAACAGGGAAAAAAAAGTCCACTTCCAGACATGTCTCTGCTGTCACTGCTAGACAGAGAAGGCAGGCTCAGGTCCTTGTTGATTTAATCCTAGCAGTACATTTGTGGCAGGGTAGTGGGTGTTCCCAGCTGGGTTCAATAGCAAGGCTTCACCAATTCCACCAAAGTTTAGCCTGGTCCCTGGCAGTGGGGTTGGAACCTGATTGTTTGGCTAGAGATGCTCTGTGTGTCTCCCACTGGCTTGGACTCAGTTCTCTGCTGGTTTGAATGTGGCTCCTTGTCCTCCTGCTGACTTGAATTTGAACTCTGTTCTGCCTTGCCCTACCTTGTCCTGGCACCAAAAGCCACTGGCAGTTTTCCTGAATTCTGAGCTGTGCCCCTTCCAAGATGGCGATCAAGAGATTGACCTCTCCTGCGAGACGTTTGATCCCAGATAACTCCCAGTCACTGCACTCTCCCATATCCACTGCACTGCTCCACTTACTTGTGTGTCTTTCTGTGAAGGCCTCTGGGGTCGCCAGTAGTCACTGTGTGTTGGCAGGCTCAAGCTGCATCTCCTGGGCCAAGAGCTGGGGCTGAGAGCCTGGGCTCTGGGAGAAGGGTGCTGTCCGTCTGTCACTGCCGCCTTCTGCTCTAGTCTCTCCTTTTGCTTTCCCCATGGGCTTCAACTCTCGCTTCAGAGCCCTGCTAGGTCCTGGGAACACACTCCCCTCCTTCTTCTCTTCCCTAAATTGCTATATTCCAGTGTCTGGACAACAAATCTCAAAGAGGCTTTTTTCTGTGCTGATCACTGCTCCACCATATTCACAGACGTCAGTAAACAGGTAATTAGTTGGTAAAACTGGACTTGGGATTTAGGTCTCTAGATACACACAGGATGCAACTACTCTTATTTGCTTCAGCTGCTTCAAAATTTGGTGCTTATTAAAATTGAACATTGTATTCAAATGGGATAACCTGCTTGGTCTGGACATCTTTGAATATAAGGGCACAGTTGATATCTGTTCAGAGATATGGAAAATCTGCTGTAACCCAACAAAGACACATATAAATTATACTTACTAGACTTTATTTTTATGAACAATTCAAGGTACTTAGGATGTCTTAGAATTTAGAAAATAAGTTGTCAAGTTTTTTTTCTGATGAGACAGGGGTCTTCCTTTATAACCCAGGCTGGCCCTCAACTCTTGAAACTCCTGCCTCAGTCTCTGTAGTGCTGAAATATATGCACGTGCCACCACTCCTGGCTTGTTAAGGAGTTTTCATGAAAGTTTTCTAGTGTTCTGAAATATTATTTGAAAATTTGCTTTTGTCAGTAGAATTTATGGATTCTCCTTAAGTCCACTTATGACTACATAAACCTAGTCAATTGGGGCTTTAATAAAGTAATTACAGGGCCAGATTCTACCAAGTGAGTTTAGTTGCTTCCTGGTTATAAATGAACGTATTATTTATAGCATTTAATATTACTGTAGGAAGAAGATGTTTATTAGGATTGTATGCATTGTTAATTGTGGTAAAACATTTTTTTTTTGGTCTCCAGGTAAGAGTAACGATTTCTAATTTTTTTTCTCCATTCAGACTTTTGATAAAATTCTTATTGCGAATAGAGGAGAAATTGCATGCAGGGTAAGTAGAATTTGAATCTTCTCATTTTACTCTATGAAATTTATTGTTAAATTCCTTTAAGTATGAAATACTGTTAATAGATAATGTTAATATATTTTAAATAGGTTATTAAAACTTGCAAGAAGATGGGGATTAAGACAGTTGCCATACACAGTGACGTTGATGCTAGTTCTGTAAGTATATATTTACCTAGTTGAAATAGGGACTTAATTTTGGGTCAAACAGAACAAAAATGAAAGATACTTGTTTTATTTTTTCTTGGCCGTCAAAAGGCATATTCAATTTTTAAAACTATTAAGCTAAATGAAAGTATCTCCATGTCTCTGTATGTGTCTTTACTATTTTTTTTCAAAGCTTTAAAAACTTTAGACTATTTGACCCAGCTATTCCACTTCTTGGTATCTTCCCAAAAGAATTAAAAGCATTATACTGGAGGGATATATGCACACCCATGTTTATAGCAGCACAGTTTGTAATAGCTAAATCTTGGAAGCAGCCCAAATGCCCATCATCAGCAGAATGGATTAAGAAAATGTGGTATTTTTATATAATGGAGTACTACTCTGCCCTAAAGAATCATAAGCTTCAGATATTCCTAGGTAAATGGATGCATTTTGAGACCATACTCCTAAGTGAAATAAATCAGACACACACGTTTAAATACCGCATAGTTTCTCTGGTGTGAGAAACTGAAGTGTAAATTGGGAAAGGGAAGAAAATGTCCAAAAGGGAACAAGGGAGGGGGAAAGGAACTGAGGGACAAGAGAAATAAGAAATGGAAGGAAAAAATGGAAACAAAGCTTTTGTAAATAGGGAGGGAGGAGGGGGTTAGGGGAGGGGAACGGGAAAAAAAGAAGCAACAAGGTATAACATGTACAGGTACAAATCCCCAACGATGAATGTTATCAATATGTACATCGAAAATGTACCATTAAAATAAAATTAAAACAACAACAACAACAAAAAACTTTAGGCTAAAAAATTGCCAGGTTGATTGTTGGTGAGCAAGTAGATTTAAGCAAAGCATGAGAAAATTGAATTGAGAGACGAATGAAATGTTTACACAATGCTGCCTTATGAGAGCTCTTTTCCCCAGCATAACTCCACTGTCACTAAGGGAATGAGAGATAGGCTACTGCTAATTGGATGTGAACAAAAGAAGGTATAGGATAAAGCAGTGAATGATAAATAATTCTATTTGGCGTTTTTAACACAGCAGGCATTTTTTTTTTTTTTTTTTTACCAGTAATGAACTGTGATTGAGTAGGAAAAATCCCATGGGAAAAGAATGTAAATTATTGGAACCTTATGGAATGAAATATAAGTAGTTGTACTCTAAGTTACTGTTTTTTCATTCTTTCAAACTACTTTTGATAACTAGACAGTCTGGTAATGTCAGCTTTTATGGAATAGTAATATAAAGAGTTTTCAAATTTTGTGATCTTTAAATTTTATTTAGCATTATATTTATTTTGTATTATTTTAACTTCCTTTTTAAGATAATATAGAAACAATTGCAAACTTATTTCCTGTAAGTAAATGTTAAGTATACAATTTATTTGACAAGTGCATTTGGAATATTTGTCTTTTACCAAAAGGCAGTTAAATGTGTTTTGATATGTACCAGTTAATTTTTTTAACATTTGATTCTGGGTTCTTTGCTGTAATTTAACTGTGATAGTTTAGTAGTAATTTGTATTCTTCACAGAATAATTTTGATTGGTAATCTAAGGCATTTATCAACTTCAAATTCCTCCACTGAAAAGTTTGTTAAAGTTATCATTAATCTAATAATAGACTTAAAATCCATGCTTTTCATCTATATTTATTTTCATTGTATTAGCTCATGCAAAGTTTTTACCCAGGGATAAATACAGAGGAAAATAATGTGAATTGTGGAGAATCATTATTTTTATTTCAAGTCTGATAATTTTTCACATTTCTTTTTCCTTTTTTTTTTTTGTGGTGCCGGGGATCGAACTCAGGCCCTTGTGCTTACAAGGCAAGCACTCTAATCACTGAGCTAAATCCCCAGCCCCCACATTTCTTTTTCCATATTGAAGTATAGTTAATTTTCTATGCTGCATTCTCATGGAGGTGGCTACTGGTATAGCCATTTCTATTTCTATTTTTTTCCCCTATATACTTATATTTCAGTGTTGGTATTATAATCTAGTTTTGTAAGGTGTTACCCTAAATAGCATGGGTAACTTGTCTGTCCTTACATTTCTAGCTTTGCACTTTGTACTAGAGATAGCCACTTTGTAGATTGCAAAAACTAGTTGCAAAAAAAAAAAAAAAAACTAGTTGCAAAAGAATTACTGTAAGTTTTACTTCTTTCTCACTCATAACTTTCCCAAAATAGATTTGGTAAATTTATATTTTAAAGACTTTCATCCACTTAAGACTGAAAGTAGTAGCGAATATATCAGAGGTTATGTAATTTAGAATGATTTGCCAGGTCTCACAATAGAAGCATTACTTTTTTTTTTGAGACAGGGTCTCACTATGTAGTTCAGGCTGGCTGGCCTTGAACTCACAGTGATCCTCCTGCCTCTGCCTCCCAAGTGCTGGAGTTATGGAAGCATTTCACTTTTGGTCAGAACTCAGGAGTAGGGCCAAACCGAGGAAAGCTATCTAATTTCTGCTTCAGTGACGAGGAGACTGTAAAGGTGAATTCACTTAACAGCACTTTTTGCATCCTCAACACATGATGACAGACATTTCTGCCATATCTAAATCAGCTTTATAACACCAGTATGAAGAAGCCATGCTATTCAGATGTACTGTTATTGTTTGAATGTTTGTCTTTAAGAAAGAGGTGAGTTGTTTTCGTTTTTGTTTTTGGTTTTTTTTTTTTTGGTGCTGGGGCTCAAACTCAGGGCCTGGTGCTTGCAAGGCAAGCACTCTCACCACTGAGCTAAATCCCCAGCAGTTTTTTGTTTTGGTTTGTTTTTTTTTGTCTTTATATGTCAGTTCTGTAAATTGAAATGTAAATATTGTATAGTTGGAAAATACTGTAATTGATTGTGAGAACTATTTTATGTTAAAAACAAGCAAATTTTAATCAGATAAAATGTTTAATAATTACTATGCAAATTAGTAAGTCACAAACAAGGAAAATTATAAGCCATCGATGTTTAATGGAAAAGAGTTGGCCCTTAGAGATGATTATGTATTTGTGTTCTGTTGGTCCCCTTCCCTCAGGTATTCTTCAGAAGTCTGTAGCATTCTCAGCTCTTCTCTTTCATATGAATTTTAGGGTGAACTTGCAAAATTAGCTGTGTCCCTCCCTCAGCTCCCCCCAACTTGTAGTTATTATGAAGGAACTCTCTGTAAAAGTACAGTATAAAGCTTTTTGTAAGCATATATTTTCATTTCTCTGGGTAAATACCTCGGAGGGAATTTCTAAGTCATTTTGTAGACAAGGGGTTGGCAACCTTTTTCTGTTCAGATAGTAAATGTATTTCTGGAGAGTAAATGTATTTTAGATTTTGCAGTCTGTTATGTTGTTCTTTGCTGCTGCTGCTCCTGCTCCTCTCCATCTTCTCAACCTTTTAAAAATGTAAAACCTACTCTTAGCTTGAGGGCTGTACAAAATAGTCCTTGGATCAGCTATGGCCTGATTTGGGTAAGCAGTATTGTTCTGAACTTCGAAATAAATAAATGTATACTTAACTTTCTGAAGCTCTGTAACAGTTCTGCAGAACCCATATGTGCTCCCACCAGCGGTGTGTGAGAGTTCAGGTTGCTCTGTGTTGTGTGCTTGTCAACACTTGGTAGTGGCACTTCCATTGATTTTTACCATTTTAGTGGCTGTGAAGTTTTATCTCATTGTGATTTGTTTAGATCTTTGTGAGTGCTGGGGATTGAATTTAGGGCCTTTAGATCTTCTTAATGAATATTGATATTGGATACTGTTTCATATTTTTTGGCCCTTCATTTATATCCATTTCTGAAGTGTTTGTTCAAACATAATGAAACAATTAGAAAAGCAGTACAATAAATACCAATAAACCTTTCACCAAGATTAGTCATTATTATTTTGGCATGTTTACTTTTTATATGTCTGTCATATATACATATGATATATAGTGTGTATGTCTTTTCCATCCTTTGGCTATATAAGTTGAAAATAAGTTAAAGACAATGTGGCATTTTACCCCTAAATACTTTGGTATTGATCTCCCAGGAATAAAGATGTTTTCTCTTAGCTACAGTAGCTTATAAAACCTAAGAAGATATATAGATATTCAAGTTTCCCCAATTACTCCTGAATGACTCTTACAGTATTTTCTTTTATCTGTAGTCTAATCAAAATTCATGAATTGTATTTGGCTATTAGGATTTAGTCTTTAAAATAGGATTTTAGGTGATTCCAGGGAGGATTGGCAGGTAATCTATTTGGTTTATTGTTGAATTGTTTTAAAATGGTATGACCACCTATTCTTTGTTGAGGAAGTTCACTTTATTTGCAAAATACTGACCTAATGCAGCCTTGAAGTCAGGCTTCCCCTGTAAAACTGTTTGTGTATAGTTATGAGATTCATGCAACCACATCTCGGGGCTGAGGCCAGAGGCAAGCAGTGCAGAGTACTCCAGTGGGTGGTCAGGGCAGGAGAAAGCAAAATGGGAGTTAAGCCTCTTATTAAGTCACGAATTGTCTTTTATGTTTCATTTTCCAGGCTCTAGGAAAGCATACTCTTTGTTCTTTGAAAAGATTTGTGGATAATGGTTTATAAAGATAGTCCTAGTAAAAACAGTAGTTAGCTGTGATTTGATTGGGATTGTGTTGTCTGTCAGTCAATTGGGTAGTATAACCATCTCAGCATTTTAAAATTTTTTTATCCATTGAACATCTTTCCATTTATTTATATTATTTTAATTTCAGCAGTATTTTGTAGTTTTGAGAGTGTAAGTTTTGCACTTACTTTGTTATGTTTATTACTAGGTATTTTATTTTTTGATGCTCTTATGAGTTTTTTTCCATTTTTGTTAATTGTAAATATACAGAAATAGTTTTCTAGCTAATGATTTTATATTCTGCTACCGTGCTGAGCTTGTTTAATTATTTTTAGTACATTCTGTAGGATTCTCTATAAGATCATGTCATGTATGAAACAAGTTTTACTTGTTTCTATTTGGATGATTTTTGCTTTGTGTTCTTTCCTAATTTCCCTGGCTTTAACTGGCAGAACTTTCTGTGTTGAATCAGAGTGGCCCGAGCAGACATCCTTGTCTTACTCCTCTTCGTGGGGGCTGAGCTTTTACTATTACATTATTAAGCATGATTTATACCCTGGGTTTCATTGATTTGCATTAACAGGTAGAGGAAATTTCGTTCTGTTCTTACCATATTGAGGGGTTTTTATTAAGAGCCAGCGCTGGAGGTTTTGAGGTATTTTTTCTTTCTTTTTTGGTATCTGCTGAGCTCATGTGTTTTTTTCTTTTCTTTTCTTTCTTTTTTTTTTTGATGTAGTATATTGCATTAATTGATTTTTGGATATTAAACCAATCTTGCATTCCTGGGATATTCTATTTGGTTATGTTGTATAATCTTCTGTATTGTGTTTTTGGATTCAATTTGCTTGTATTTTGTTGAGAATTTTTGTGTCATTTTTATTTTTTTAAGTACTGAGGTTTAAACCCAAGACCTTTGTACTGAGCTACACCCTCAGTCCTTAAAAATTAAAAAAAAAATATTTTTTCTTTTTTGAGACAGGGTCTCACTAAGTCACTTAGTTGCCTGGGCTGGGCTTGAATTTAGGATTCTCCTACCCCAGCCTCCCCGAGTGCTCGGATTACAGGTGTGCACCACCATGCCTGGCTTTTGTGTCTGTATCTGTGAGAGATACTGGTCTATAGATTTCTGTGCCTGTGATATCAATGTTTAGTTCTGGAATTAGATTGATCATGGCCTCATGGGTTGGAAAGGTTTCTCTGCTCTTCTTCTTTGGGGATGTGTTTGTGATGTATTGATAATCCTTTTTAAAAGTTTGGTAGAACTCACCAGTCAAGCCATCTGGGGCTGGGCTTTTCTCTGCATAGTTTTTTGGTTACTAATACTCTTCTCTTTATAGATTTATTCAGATTTTTTTCTTCTGTAATAGGTGTTTGTAGTTTGCATCTTTCAGAGAATATATCTGCTTTACCTATTTGTATAGTTTTTTGATATAACAATGTTTACAATATTTCCTTGTTGTCATTTTTATTCCCTTAAGGTAGGTAGTAATGTCTCCTTTTTGGTTCCTGGTTTGAGACATTTGAGTGAGTCTTCTTTTTCCTCCTGGTTATTGTCTCTGGTCTCTTTGGCTCTGTAACCCTGTACAATGTGGGGGGTGGTTATAACAAACAGAAATTTATTTCTTACAGTTCTGGAGGCTGGCAAGTTAAGATCAAGGCACCAGAAGATTTGGTCTCTGGTGAGGGTCCCCTTGCTTGTTAGTGGATGCAGCCTTCTGCTGTGTCCTCATGTGGTGGAAGGGACAAGGCCCTCTCTGGCCTCTCTTCTAGGAGGTCGCTGATGTCATTCACCAGGACTCCTCCTCTACTATTTAATAGCATTCTGAGAAGAGCTGGGTGATACATTTAGACAAGAGCTATAAAATGGTGGATGGCAAAGGCAAAATAATATATTTTTGAATTTCTAGTTATACAATGATCTGAATAATTATTTAGAAATGATAAGAAAAATCTCTTTGGTGGGTGGTTAAAAAATAAGAAATCTGTGCTGGGGATGTAGCTCAATGGTAGAGTACTTGTCTAGCAAGTGTGAAGCCCTGGGTTGGAATCCTAGCACCACAAAAGAAACAAAAACCAAAAACCTATAAAAACAAAGGCAAAAATTCCTTAGCTTCCATATGTATATACTTTAATAAGGTAGAAAACAGGACTTTTAAATGAATAAACCAAGTGTGGTGATTCACACCTATAATCTCAGCACTTTGGGAGGTTGAGGCAGGAGGATGAATTGCAAGTTAGAGCCCGGCCTAGGCAATTTAGTGAGACTTTGTCTAAAAAAATACGTAAAAGTGGGCTGGGACTGTAGCTCAGTGTGATGGCCATAGTACTGCTCTTGAGTGTGCATGCACACACACATACACATGCACATACCCACATACACACAAATACATATATACATACTTTATGGAAGCAATGAAAATGATAACACAGTGTGATGTGAATTTTTAAAAAATTTTTTTGAGACAGGTTCTCATCATATAGTTCAGGCTGCCTTGAACTCAACTATGTCCCCCAGGCTGGCCTTGAACTTGTGGTGGTCCTCCTGCCTCGGCCTGCCAAGTGCTGGGATTATAGGCATGCACCACCATGCCTGGCAGTGTGACATGAATTTAAAGTGAAAGTTTTAGGATTTACATGAGTACTTCCTGTTTTATATGGGAAAACTGAGTATTTTAAATGTTAATTCTAAATCTGTACATTTTCCTATCAAATTATAATAAATATAGTAACATATTTTTTGGAAATTTATGAGTAAATAGCCAAGAATTGTCTAGAAAATTCTGAGGAAAATGGATGGAGTAGACTAACATATTAAAATACATTAAGCAGAGAGAGATCAAGACTCAGATTTTAGGCAGAGGGCTAATATGAGAAGATTTCTTGGCTTGCTTAAGAGGATCTTAATATTATGTTAACTTATGCCTTGGCTACGTTTCTCATTGCTGAGACAAAATACCTGACATCCACAAGTTAAAGGAAGAAAGGTTTATTTTAGCCCACAGTTTGTAGAGGTTTCAGTTCATAGTCAGCTGGGTCCAAGGCAGGGTGGCCTGGCAGGGGGTCATCACACAGGAGAAACCATTCATGGCTTGGCAGGCAGAGGCAGCAAGCAGTGAGCCTGCCTTTGCCTTTTATTCCATCCAGTCTACAGGCTTTTTGGTTGGTGCCATCCTGAGCTATGCTAATTTAGTGCCACACACCCTTAATCCCAGTATCACATGCCCTAGATCCAGCCAGCTCTGAAAAGTCCCACCCATGAGCACATGAGGTTTTGCAGGGACATCTAGATACAAGCCATAAGAATTTAGAAGGCAGACAGGGGCATTCTAGGGTTGCCTATCTCTAATTTATTGTGATTTGAGATAGCTAGAGAAGAGAAATACAAGAACGAGAGCTGTCTAATGGTTTTAGTGACTAGCAGTTTCTAAATGGGCAGGTAAGTCCTAATCCATTAGTTTGGTGAATAGTGGGAGCAAAAAGTGAGAATTTAGATTCTTGAATCTGTCCTCCTGAAAATACAGTTAGATAACATTCATTCATTCATTCATGTATGTTTTAAGTAAAATGACTACAATATTTCTCCACAAAAAAGTATTATTTAGGGGCTGGGGATTTAGCCGTGTTTAGAGTCAAGCACAAGGTCCTGAGTTCTATCCCTGGAATCAAAAAAAAAAAAAAGTATTATTTAGAGCAAACCGCTAAGGGATTTGACTATTTTTTAAAGTGAAACTTAATTAGGTTAAATGAAAAGGGTAGGAAATCTCCATCTCAAAAGAGAAAAATTATACTCCTAAATGGAATTTACCAATATTTCTTTTTGTTTTGTCTGCATATAGTCATGTTGAATTTAAATGAGAAATATATGATACTTACCATGTTGAAAAAAGAACCTAAAATCCGGAAAGCATTCCCTGTGACTCTCATCTTACCCAGAGAGCCTGCTGTTTGAAGTAGGATTCCTGGTGTGTGCTGGAGCCTCAGCCTTGGGGTTCCGTAATGAGGTGGAATGGGGTTTCCTGTGAGCACTCGGGGATGGTTGGCAGTGAGGTGAGAGCAAGTGTTGCTTTCCATCCCTACCCTGGGTGATTTTTCCCTGCTGTCTGGGGAGGGACGGAGAACAAATGGGACTTCATGATGTCTAAGTAATTAGTGTGTGTTGGTTCCAGCTGAACAAACTGGAGGGTAATGATCAGGTAAATGGAGATGGAATAAATTAATATGGGCTAAGGTATAAGAGACCTTAGGGAAAAACTTACCAAAATTTTATGAGATCATTAGAATATCCTTGCATCTTTTCATATTTATGTCTTTTAAATGTACATATTCATCTATCTGTATCATTATTAACCCATCTTCAGTTTTATTCTACATGTATACAGTAATTAAAGCAATTTAAATGTGAAAGCCTCAAAGTATTTTTTCTCTTTTATGTAATTTTAGGCTATTCAACTTTTTTTGGTTGGGAAGGAGCTAAAGAATTCCTAAATTTTTAAAATTTCACAAAATTTGTTGTTGCTGATGCTATCATTAACCCTCAAATAGGAACAAGTGACTAAGGTTGGGCTTGTAAAACTTTTTTAGCTATGTTACCTGAGAAATATCAGATGGTCTTTTATTATATATGTGTGTATTTATTACATATGTGTTTATAGCTGAGATGGTATATTCGAGTAAGTCATGCCCCCTCCTCCCGTAAATGCAGATTGAACCCAGGTCCTTTGCACTGAGCTAAATGCCCAACCCCTTTTATTTTTTATTTCAAGACAGAGTCTTGCTAAGTTGCCCAGACTGAAACTTATGGTCCTTAGACGTATGGCCTTAGCCTCCCAGATTGCTAGGATTACAGGAGTGTACCACTATGCCTGGTTTAAGAAAATTAAATCACTTTTCCTAGTAATGGAATATGTTGAGATTATGGCTGTGAAGGTCTGTGCTTCCCATTAGTCTTAATTATGTCAGAAATATTTCCAGACATTTAGATTGCAGTAGAAAATCTATAGGTTTCTTTATTTTAGCAAAAAATTTTTATAATTGGTCATCTTTCAGCATAAAGTTTTCCTGTCAAAAACATAAAGTCCCATGGCAAAGCCTCTGAATAGTGATTGTATTACTGCATTTCATAGGAAAGAAGAAATTGGCTTCATTAATTAGGTTTTGGATCTTGGAGTTCTGATAATTAGGTAATCAAAAGGTTTTTAAATGGCATATTGTCTTTAAAACTTGCCATTGCTCACTTTTCTCATAAAATTTAGCCTTGAGTAACCTTTTTTAGATTACTGATGCACTGTGTCCACCTATTCAAATTAAAAACATTAGAGTGAGGAGCTAATCAGAAGAGGAAAGCATTTAAAATGTCTAGACATTTTCTTTTTTCTTTTGCTGTTATTGTCTTTGGAAAACCTTCTTTTGCAGAAACATTATACCCTATCAATTTTAAATGTTTCGATTATCTTTGACTTGGCTAAATTACTTTTTTTGCATTTTTTGGGTAAAACGGAATAGGATAAGATTCCTGGTAGGAATTTGTTCACATTAATGTGGCTCATCAGGGACATTATATTTAATTGGAGATCCTGCAGAATAGTAGCAGGAGGCTGAAGAGAATTATTTAGCATTAGCAATGGCTCGTCTGGGAGTTGTGCACTAATCAAGATGCTGGAGCGTTAGTGGTGGGGATGATGAGAATTATGACGATTATGACATGTAAGCATGTCTGCGTGCGACCTGGACAGGCAATGAGTTAATCAAGAAGTATATTAAATGGCTCCCATGCTGATTCATTATTATCTACCATAGTGCCTGTCAGATTGTGTATTTAAAAAATACAATTATTGCTGAATCCAGTATGTATTTGAGCTAAATTCAGCCATCCTCCCTGCTTTTCAATAAAATAACCTCAAATCGCCTTCTATGTATAAAAGTAGAAAATTTTGTCCATTGTGTTCACTATGTGATTTGTGTTTTAAGGTACACTGTCTTTTATTACATCTTTGTTAGAGTAAACCTGTTTTCAGATTCATTTAAAAATTTACTTCCTTTGCCCTTTCATATGTTCATTGTAAATACTCCCTTATTTTCTGCTGCAAGAAGGATTTGGGTTCAAAAATAAAGTTTGCGTATCTTTGTTTTTCAAGTTGAAAAATGCAGCATTTCCTAGAGAAATTAATATTTAGCACATGAAGCTACAGAAAAACATTATTTTCCACAATCAAAATGCTTTAAAATCGGAGATGGGGGTGGAAGTCTCCTTTGCCATATTGGGCGGTCGCTTTGTGCCAGGTAGACCCATTCTGCGCCCAGCATGGTTAGAGCCATCTGTCATGAAACTACCAGTTAGAAATGCTAGAAATGCACATATTTTGGGGAAATGGAACTAATAAATTGAATTCCTTTTAGAAAATAAATTGAAATACAGCATAAATACATCAGCAAACTGGATTATATCTGCAGATAAATTTATGGAGTACTGTAGAGATGATTTTTTTATTATAAACACAATTTTTTTTGCTATAAACATTACCAAATTTAATAAAACTTTCTACTGAACTGTGACCTTCATGTAATAACTTAATTAAAGCAGTATTATGGATAATATTTGAAGTGTTAACCTGTGGGTGGTTGTTACTGAAATCCATTATCTGTGAAGTCTGTATTAGTGGTCAGCAGCAGCAGAAGTAAAACTTGCAACCAAAGCCCTCCCTTGGGAGCTGTGAGCCGGCAGGTTAAACTGCAGAAACCCAGCAAAGCTTCTTAGAAGACTGATAGTTTAAATCCCCTGGGGTTAAAGGTAAACCAGTCATTCCAGTCAGGAAGGAGTAGGATTTTTTAGGCAGGCAAAATTACCTTTGGATAGGAAACAGAAAAAGATGTATATT